>KV458886.1:0-112436 GCA_001662605.1 Pseudogymnoascus sp. 05NY08
CTTACTTATGGGCGTTTATTGTACCACTCTTCGACACCAGGGGAGAGTTCTCACAGCGCTGTGACCAAATGGGACAACTACTACCACCCGACTCACAATAGAAGGTCCTGATCTAATGATCGGATGCGATACCTTTCCTGGCATAGCCATCTGGAGCCTCTATAAATGCCTCTCAAACAGCCTCTCTCTCTCTCGAGGAGCAACTCTCAAACCACCACGCAGTAGATAAGACGAGCGAGAGATAAAAAAAAGAGAACAACAACACAAGAGAAACTGTTTACTAATTCCCCCATTCCCCCACCCGTATCTCTCATCTCCAGCTCTATCTCCATCTCCACAACTCTTCTGATATCCCACGTCCACGCACACCCATCTCACATGGCCCTCCCTCATCCAGACCCTCTCCGCCCCCGACACCATCCCAAAACGGGAGCGTCCACGCGGACCCGCCCTTTGCAAAACGATCAGCATCAGCGCCACCATCCCTGACCCTGCAACTCGCCCTTGCAATTGCGGAGCCCCCGAACTCCACTCCTCAACTTTGTGGTCAGTTTCTCCAATTCCTCCCATCCCATCCTGGACTATGGTAAGTTTGTATGTGTCGTGAAATTCCTCGATTTGCTTGTTATTTACCCAGGGAGAGAATAGAAAACACGGGGTAATTATGAGTAAGGCCCCTTCCCCTCCCCCGCAATCCCGGGGAATGTCGGGGATACGTTATTATAAACCTGCCGTCTGAAGAGAAGCACGCGATGTACGTAAACACCTGCGGTATTTTCCCTTCCCCAGATCTCACGGTCTACAACGAGATAACTTAACGGCCCGTTTTAACCAAACCCCGGCTCTCGATGCAGATCGGTTGAAATATCGATGGTGGCGAAGGAAAGGTGGGCGTTGAGGACGCTGATTGGTCGGGATATGGACGTTGGTGGTGGCGGGTGAGGAGAGATAAGCAATCGGGAATGGCGGGACAAGCTTTTTTTATCTTGGTGCGCGATTGGGGGTTTGGGGGGTTATGACGTGAGAATTGGGGTAATCGCAACGGTGAAGAGATGTGTTTACGGCAGTTCTATTGTGATACAGAAGACATTAAAATTGAGGATTTAGAGATTGTATATTGAATATAAACATATAAACAGAACAATAACGCTCTTCCTAAATTAACGGGCATTTCTACATCCTCTAAGCTTCAATCAATCCTGCTTATTCTCTTTCCTGACACCCTCCTCCCACTCTCTGACATAATAAGAATTCCCCTCCACCGCGTCGGCCAGGATGAAGATGGACAGCTTCTAGCGCCGTCTAGTTACTCTCACGCCTCTCGAGCCTCTTTCTGTGGTTCTCTCCACCGCAAATTGCGACTTCGGAGATAGTTAAGAGGGTGAGGACGACGACTACGAGGGGAGGAGATGACGGGAGTGCTGCAGGGAAAGGTACGCAAGGTACGGGTGGTGTGTGGGGAAACCGGCGGGAAGTGAGGTACTGGTACAAGTACAATCGCACTATCCCTGACTGCCGCATCCGTTGAATCAGAGTTCCCATAGTTCCTAGAGTAGTTCCCACATCGGAATCCGGTCATCCAGACATAACCGGCACTTGCTACTACTGTACTTACTATATCCAGTCGTAGTACACGGCTATACCAACATCCCTACAATCCTTCCTATTTGAGAACTCAAAAGCGGTCCTTATGATACGGATTCCCTGTCTGCCCATTCGCCTCCTCCTCTTCCAGGGATGGGGGTACGATGTACGAAGTGAGCACTATGCAACCCAACTAACTACTCCTCCCTCCTTCCCGTCCCAATCCCAATCCTGCCTACTCCTTCCCATCATCCCCGCAAATATCTGATATCCCCGCACGCTGTGACGCGCGCTGACTCCGCACTTAACTTTCCGGATTGTGACCCGTTCTAGCCTGCTGCACGCACCCTGGTGGTATCGGAGAAGGGAGGAAGGAATGTAGAGGTTAATCTCTTCCTCTATCTCTACTATCATCCCCCTTGCAAGCGTATCTTGTCGATCTAGTCTGGGGAAATTCTTACTTAACACTTGACATCTGCCCCGTCGTCTCCCTTCTTATAACCCTCCCTCCACCCTCACCTCACCTCTCCTCCCCTCCCTCAACCACCCATCCAACCCGTCAAAATGCAACACGACTCCTCAGGCCCCGATTCCACCATGGAAAAAACCCAAACCACCCTCACCTACGGCGACGACGCCCAACTCGCCGCCCTCGGCCACCACCGCGAACTCAACCGCTCCTTCTCCCCCCTCGCCATGCTGGGCCTCTGCTTCGCAATCCTAAACTCCTGGACCGCCCTCGCCGCCTCCCTCTCCCTCGCCCTCTCCTCCGGCGGCCCCTCATCCGTCATCTGGGGCCTCATCACGGCAGGAATCTGTAACCTCTCCCTCGCTGCCTCGCTCGCGGAGTTTTTGTCCGCGTACCCGACGGCGGGGGGGCAGTATCATTGGGTTGCGGTTATTAGTTGGAAGAAGTGGGTTCCGATCTTGAGTTGGATTACTGGGTGGATTAATGTATCTGGTTGGATTGCGTTGGTTGCTTCTGGGGGGTTGTTGGGGAGCCAACTTATCCTCGGGGTTATATCGCTCGTGAACCCGGCGTATGTACCGCAGCGGTGGCATCAGTTCCTCATCTACATCGGCTACAACATCGTTGCGTTCCTCATCAACACCTTCTTAACCCGCATTCTCCCTACTATCACCAAAGGCGCGTTATTCTGGTCCATCGCCGGCTTCGTCGTGATCTCAATCACCGTCCTCGCCTGCGCCGCCCCCAACTACTCGCCTCCCAAATTCGTCTTCCGCGAATTCATCAACGAGACAGGCTGGCCCGACGGAATCGCCTGGTTGCTTGGACTCCTGCAAGCTGGATTAGGACTCACAGGGTTCGATGCGGTAGCGCATATGATTGAGGAGATCCCGAATGCCGCTGTTGAGGGCCCGAAAATCATGATTGCCTGCGTTGCGATCGGGGTTTTCACGGGCTTCGTCTTCCTTACTGTCCTACTTTTCGTCGCGGGCGACGTGCAGGAGGTTATTAACTCGGCTGCGGGACCTATGTTGGCTATCCTCTACAACGCTACAGGCAGCAAGGCTGGATCCATCTGTCTCCTAATGTAAGTTTATCAACCATCCTACTGGAAAGAACGCAGAATACTAACCCCTCCAGCTTCCCCCTCGTCTGCCTCCTCTTCGCAACAACCAGCATAATGACCACCTCCTCCCGCATGACCTACGCCTTCGCGCGCGACGGCGGCCTCCCCGCCTCCCGCTTCTTCGCCAAAGTCCACCCGCGCCTCGACCTCCCCCTCAACGCTTTGTATCTCACCACCGCCCTCGTCGTCGTCTTCGGGTGCATCTTCCTCGGGTCCAGTAGCGCATTCAACGCTATCATCTCCGCTAGCGTCGTCGCGCTGGGCGTGAGTTACGGGATTCCGATTGCGATTAACTGCCTCAGGGGACGCAAGATGTTAGGGCCTCGCCCATTCGTGCTACCGGGCGTGTTGGGGTGGGTGGCTAATCTGATCGGCCTCGCCTACGTCATCGTCACCACGGTCCTGTTTTTGTTCCCGCCGGAAATGAAGGTTACGGGGAGTAATATGAATTACTGTGTTGTGGCGTTCTTCCTCATATTCGTCATCGCTACGGTACAGTGGTTTGTGGATGGGAGGAAGAACTTTAAGGGGCCGAAGTTTGATGCGCATGCCCTGGAGCATGGGGGGGTTATTGGGATGCCGGGGGCGGTGGAGGAGAGGAGGGGGAGTGGGGAGACGGTGGTGGAGGAGATGAAGGTTAAGGAGGAGGAGTAGGGGGGTGGATGTGTGTGAGTTGGTGGTGGTTGTGGATATATTAGATAAGCTGTTTTGAAGAAATAGACTCCCAAGAAAGAATTATTATACACAGTGTCTATACCAGCCTCTAAATGCGGACGATAACTGATGGTACGGACACTGCATCTTCAAGCCCAAGCTGTCCTCTACTACCCCATCTCACCCTCTATACCTCCAACCATCCCCAAATAACAACACCCCGGCCAGCTTCCAGCCAAGTCTCCACAAACTATATAAACCACCCCTCCGACCATGGAAGAAAGAACAAGCGCACGCATCAGTATCATGGATATTCCCATGGGGGAGATTCGTGGTGTCCGTGGTGATGTGTGTGAGAGGTGCGTGTTGATGCGAGGAACAGCCGTGGAAGTTTGGAGAGAGTTTTGGTGGTGGTGGTAGCGATGAAAAGAGGTTTAGACAGTGACGAGAAGTGCGTGACGAGAAATGGGCAGTGAGAAAGGGGTGGTGACAACAACCCCACGACGAGAGCACGATGGCAACCCTGACCGACTGGCACCTACCCACCAGCTGCGGTGCATCTCCATACGCGCAGCCACCTTATTTTCACGCAACTAGGGCGCGGCAGAATATATCGTATCGGCTTCCTAGAGATTGCTGTGTGATGCGAGGATGGGTTGAGGGAGAGGGGGTGAGAGGGTGTTTTTATAGTTATGGGCTTGGGGGTTGCGGTCTTCGGGGACGGGGGAATACGGTTCGGTGGTGCAGTTTTGGGTGATGGGGATGTATTTTTTTTTGAGAGGAGAGGAAGGGGGTGGTGAGAATGGAATTGTTAAGAGGAGGTCGGGGGTCTTGAGATGGAGGGTGTTGGTTCTACGTGTGAAACATATATCATTCCCTAATATACCACTCTCTTTACTTCAAAAAAGAGAGTGAACTAAGAGTGATATAAACTGCCATGAACACCTGTAAAAGAACGATAAATACCCCTGAACGAGATGAGCGGAGGATGTATATCCGGTATTATACCATAGCACACCACCTCCCGATCATCCAGCCTCAGAGTAAACGGAGAATAGAAAAACAAGATTTACAACACTGTACAGCACTCGAAGTTCATTTCTTGTTCTCGGGCTATAAAATGGACGGTTAGGGAGAAGGAGTGCACAAACGAAGACAGAGAAATGACAGAATGGATGGAAGTCACAATTTGGGGACTTGGGTTTGTCATCCATGTCGGTATAATGGGGGTTGGGCTTGGTGTCCGTGTTGAGACAAACGGGGGTGCGTTTGTGGAGAGGTCCGAGGTGGAGGAATTTTGTACGAGCGTATACCCGGGCAGTGACGGGTGGTTGGGCGGTGGTGGTGAAGCAGTGGTGGGAGGAGTGGGGGGTGACAGCAAATCGACCACGACAAAAACTCTTTAGCATTACCCACCCCCCTCGCCGCTGTTCCTGATACACCCAATGTCGAGATTACCAGGATACAAGAGTCTCACAAGTCTTGAGATAGTGTCCATTGTATTTTTGTGTGGTTCCGATTAAGACAATAAGTCGTTTCCGTTGCGGCGTGTTCTTATAGATTTCCAGGGCGATGGGTAACATGGGATTAATGGAGGGGGGAGATTGACGTTCAGAACCATGATACGAATGAGGTTTACGGTATCCAGCACAACTTAGCCCCAGAGATTCTTTCTTTCCGCCAGGGGTATAAAAGGACCTTTGGGCTGAGATTAACTCAAGCAAAAGCACAGCAGCATTGGAACAGGACTCGGATAATCTGTTCTGAGATAAATGGGGATATAACACGCTGGCGGAGGCGAAGGCTGGAGATGGGGGGGGGTCTATGGCCGAGGCTGTAAGCATGTGTCGGGCGCTGATATGGAGAAATTTGGAAAGGGGGTGTGGTCGGGCTCCGCGGTGGTGGATGCTTGAGTGGTGGGGGTGAGACGGTGGTGGGAGGAAGTTGGCGGTGACAGTAATATGGACATTGTGTCAATCAGGCATGTGCTCACTGCTACCATGTCTCTTTTCCTTTTGCTGCTCCAAGGAATGCCTACAGCAAGGCACCTAAGGGCCTTTTTTATGTCGGTTCAGTGCTGACTGACTACCCCTGATCTGGGAGTATTTAGAGTAATTGAAAACCAAAAATAACCTCCATTACATCACTTTGGAGCTGTCTATTTGTTTTAATTTTTAGAATGCCTCCTGTATTGGCCATAAATGATATTATAGTAGACTGCAATATGATCTTGGTTGTTTACGTGGTTTGACTGATGGGAGTGAGGGAAGTGGGCAGTAGTACTCAAGGGGCCATGTATGGAAGGATGCAGTGCCTCCATCAGGAGTCTGTGGGTTCAAGAGAGGTCAGTTTACAATACAAGACGTGTTGAGGCAAACACCCGAGTCCTTGTCAGACACTGCATGTAAAACTACAACTAGAATTACATATATGGTAGTCCTGGACGGCGTGATGGTCTGTTCTCCGTCGAAAACACTGGAGTCTCTGCTGTTTCCCTGGGAGATGGTCACACCACAACCATCTTCCCATATATAAATCCAACCTGAACACAACATGAGTCCCGGGTATCCAAAAGCGCGTTTAAAGACAGCGAGTACAGGTGGTCTGTACTCCCTCCCTCCAGACCAGGCTCAATACTATAGGTGCGCACGATAGCAACACTACTGAAGAGATGGCGGAAAATGTGGGAAGGAAGGACGCCGGTGGTAGCAAGTGTGCGGTGACGGTAGGTTCGTGGTGACAGAAAAAGAGTTGCTCTACCAGGTTCACGATGTTGGGCGATGTAGCTGTGTTGTAAAACAGCCGGCTTCTACTTCAGTAGTTCCAGTGGCGACGCAGTATGCGGTGGCCTGACCTAGTGAGATTGTTAGAGACGAGAATGGATAAATGCAAGGATACGTAGATGTTCTTTATGTCTATTTTTGGCGCTTCGGGGTCCTTCGTGGGAAACAAAGCAGCTTTTGCATCTGCCATCCACGATATTTAATTGTACCCTCTTTCTTTATTCAGGGGGGACGAGTGCAGAGTATCGAGTTTTGGTTTAGTAAGTGAGTTCATTGAGATAGGATCTAAAATATCAATCTCGTTCCTTTTGGGCGCGAACACTCCCTACCAGAAATCCAGAGGAAGGAAAGGTGGAGATAGGAAGAGGAAGGTCGGAATAGGTATTTCTATATAACGCTGACTTTCCCAGAGCCACAATCACTCACACAAATTAGAACCTCGATGGGTAGGAGGATATATTCTCTCCATGACCTACGATGATTTGGCGTGGGTTACCTTGGGCAGAGTTGGGAGGGGTGCGCGGGGTGCGCGGGGAGGGTGATTTTGAACGGTGGCGGTTGTGAGAGGATGTGGTGGGAAGAATAGAGCGGTGGGAGATGAACCGGATGGCGACGGTGAGCTGGGCGGTGACAGGAGGGGCCCCAACGAGAAAACCCCATGCAACTTCTTCCTCTCTTGTGAGGCGCTCATTCTGCTCCTGCCTCGTGCTGTGCGTATTGATCATCACGGAAATCTGTCTCCGAGGCACGGAGCTTCTCTTTTTCGTCTCGTAGGAGCATCTCAACAAGTATATACTGTAGCGCCTGTTGCCCAAAATACCGAAATATGGCGGAACCTGAACCTCTGATCGTTAGTTCCCCTTCAACGTTCAGATTCTCGGTGTACTGCAGATTATAAAGATACAGTTATTAATAATAAGAGCTCCGGGCAGCCAAGGCAATCCTTAATGCACGCCCATGGTTGAGCTGGGATTACTTTAGCTTTGAGCTGCGATGTGAGCAAAGAAATAAAGCGTGCCCTTTATATATCGGCGATTGTCAAATCCCTTTGTGGAGACAAAGCACCACTATAGTGGACTCGTGACCGAGTTCGTTTTCTTTATTGACGGGAGAATTAGTGACGACCATCGAGTCTTCGTTCAAAATGATTCATTGAAACTGGTCTTGGAAATATGGATCTTTCTCCTTTTCCTGCTGGGATGTCTGAGTTTGTCTTGTTTGATTCTCAAGGGCTGGCAGATGGTTCAGACAAAGCCTCTCCGGCGATAAATAAGACGGCCTGGCTTGGAATGGAAGACTTCGACTCTAGAGTATAATAATTTAAAATCACCTATCGTCAAAGTTTATATATTACCAAGTGCATCGTTCATTCCCATAAGAATCATGATCATCAGCGAAGTCTCGCCCAACTCCCCCAAAGCCTCCAACCCACCTCCGCGTCAATTCTTCGCAAACCAACCCCCTCCACCAGCTCCGCGCATAATCGAGGAGGTCCCAAACAATGCCGCCCGGAAAACGCTCGCCGAGCTATTCGCCTCATACCCCAAGCCCGGCCAACCCAGCACAGACACAACCACCTATTCCCACGCGCAAAACACCCCAGTATTGACACACACCCAGCTCAACCAACCCATCATCGACAATAACACCGCCTGCCCCCCTTCCAAAAATGCCGAAGTTTCATCATACAACCCCACACAGCACATTGGGCCTCCACAATGCCTATGGTTTCCCCCTCGTCCCCCAGGCCAAGACATCGACGGAAACACCTTCATCCCTGACAACCCATGGACCCCGCTTCCCCTCTCGGTCACCATGGTCGACGCGCCCTACTCGCCAGTCGCACCCAAAACGCCAATCATACCCAGAAACCAAAGCATCAGCATGCCTGACCGCCCCAGGACCCCAACTTCAAAGTTCAGGTCCTTCTTCTCGGACATCGTCTCATCGGCGGCTACTGTGCCCTCGGGATCGGCCAAATCCCACATTTCAAAGCCCCCAGTACAGCCATCAAGGCGCCACTCGACAGTCAACTCCTCCCACCTCCGCCATCCACACACCGAACAGCTACACACCCGCCGCATCCTTGCCACAGCCCCTGCGCTGCCAGACCCACCCACCTCGACCCCCAAGTACGTCAACCCCTTCCTCACACGCCCCATCACTATATCTCCCCGTGTCCCCATCCCTTCCAAATCCTCACCCGAAAACGTCTCCCCACGAACCCCAACAGCCCCAGCTCCTCAATTTACCGATGCTCCATTTCCGCAGCTCAATACTCACACCTTCGGCGTCCCTCCTACAGTCCATGTGCTCGCCGACTGGCCTTATGGGCCCCTACTCGATGCCATGAGCCCCCGCAGCCGTCGCTTCGCAGTGGGAGTCACAGATGCTGACGGGAATGACACGGAAATTTATCGCCCGCGCCTGAGCCGTGACACCTATCTGGAGTGTCTGCCACCTGCCACACGCGTGGTGGTGAGTTGCACGAGTCGCGCATGCGGGGTCGTCTGTGAGCTCGACGGACGTGCCGGAGCTTGTCGCCGACGAAGTGCCGCGGCCAAGGATGCGGCGCGCTGGGAGCGTAATATGTGGGCGTGTGAGGGCTGTGGGGAGGATATGGAGATGCAGGTATTGAAAGAGAGCGAGGGCAACTCGCCGACAGGTACAGAGGACGCATGTTCTAAAATGGACGAGCGAGATGGATAATTGAACACTAAGGTGTTGTTGGCTGGCTAAGAGCTACTTCTTGAGCAGACTCGCCCAGTTCCCCTTGACCTTCCCGGGCCCGACCTGCGTCCCGCCTGGGGTGGCACCCTCGCCCTCACTCGCCGATGACTTCGCGGTGCCTGCCTTCGCAGCCGGCTCGCCCACCTTCGCGTCTCCAGCGATGTAACCCTCGTTCCCCTCGGCGTCAATGTGGCTGCCCCCTGCTGCGCCTTCGGCCTTAGTGCTAATGTCCGCAGCGAGGATGGCTTCAACCTTGGATACTTTCTCGGCGAAGTGCTGCTTCTTGTCCGTGCGAGTGCCGGCGCGGATGTCAGTCTGGACGCGGAGAACGCCATTTTTGTGAACAAGCGTGTGGGCCTGTCCGATGATACGGAAGACTTCATCCCAGGAGCCCTCTGTAAAGAAGGTTAGAGGTTATGAGAAGCGGTAGGTTGCGTGAATGTGGGGACTCAGGGGAAGTGCGCTACTAGCACGTGATTTGGTAGGTTTTATACATTTTATATATAGAGATAAATGGGACGATGCCAAGGAAAAAGCCAATTGTCTTGGTGAACAAAATATCAGGAAATTTACACGTACCAACGGTAGTACCAGCAGAGTGCATGGTGTAAGAAAGGCCACTTGCTTTCATGAGGCGCTGGACTGCAGCGACCTCCGCTGAGACGGATGCGGTTGGAGTGCCAATCTGTTTTGTAGTCAGTTAAGAGTTTAGATAATCAAATATGAAATATATGTTGTATGTTCGAAAATGAGAAGTCCCCGCGATTGAGAAACAGTGGACCTACGGGAATAAGACAGAAGTCAGCCACGGCAGTGGCGGGGGTTGGGAGGTTGGCGTAGTCCATGTTGAAGATTGTGCACAAAGCAGAGGAGATGGTTTAATAAACACTCTTTCCAAAACAGTTATCGAAATTGTGATCTAGTATCGGTACAGGACATCCATATTTCTGAAGATGCGGAGAGAAGCAAGAAGTCGCCGAGTCTCAACAATCTGGAAGCAAGGGAAAGAGGGACAGGTGGTGTGGGGCAGTCACGTGGTGCATTCCGATAACCGCCATAATATATATCCAAACGAGAGGCCAATACCTTGGCTCTATTTATTTTAAACTGGCTTATTGATTGCAGCCCTGGGTAATTGAGCGCCTTTGTTTCAATCATAGTGCTGTACAAACTAGCTGTTGTGCACTGTCATTCTTAAGATCTTTGGGCGGAATGGTAGATAGACCAAGGGAGACTGCATCTTTTGGAGCCAAGAACAAGACCAGACCTTCTTCCTTCTTCCAAACCACATAATCAATGCAAGTCACAGAAATTGAAACATAAGCCGTATTATCCTCATCTATTCATTCATAACTTCGTTAGACCAGAGAAACGCCTGCCCCGCACCTTCTTCATAATTTACAAGTATTTCTTTGCGGACGCCACCACGCGGTTCCTGAAGACCGGGCTCTTCACTTCCATATTAACTTGGTAGAACGGGCTCATGGTCGTCTTCACCCAGTTCTCGTATACCTCGACAAAGAACTGTCGGATTGCCTCTTCGGTTTGGGGGGATGTTGGGTTCGCAGCGATTGATGTCGATGCCCGGGTTGATATCGCCGTACCGGTAGGTTGTGACGGCATCTGTAGGAGGAGGAACTTGATATCTATACCGCCGATCAGTTCTCTGCGCTATTCATGGCGGTGTTGTACTGTTGTACGTACTTCCAGGGGTGATAAAGCATGAGACGTAATTATTGTAAAACCGATCGAGGCACTTCAGGTACCTGCAAATATTGGTCAGTCTGTGATTCCTAGAACTCGACTGAGTAGAACCTACATCTGCCCAGTCCCCCATTGCACTTCCTCCACAATATCCAAGCTGCTATGCACCACGAACTGGTTCATATAGCGGGCTTGTTCGGGAAACCGCGCGATTCCATCTCCGCCCTGCTTCGAGCTGCCGAACTCGTATTCGAAAAGGGGATTATCTTGCGTGCCAACAATGGCAAAGTAAAACGACATTATTTCGTAATTACGCCCTTGCTGGGCATGGATTGGAGAGGGGGCTTGCGGCTGTGATGTTGACTGACGTTGGGTGGGGAAACAAGCGCTGATTGGCTGTGGCGGGTAGATGTCTTGGCGCGGCTCGCATGCTCAAAATATTATCGCGGCTGCCAATTGCGAGGAGTTGATTCAGAGGCGGATAATCAGAACACCATGTTTGGAGCCTTCAGACCTACGAATTCGCTGTCGGTGGGACTTCTCTGGTAAGGCTATATTCCCTCTAACTGTCGTCAATCGGATTCAGGAGCTGACGTGCGACCGTTGCAGGAAGATCCCATGGAGACTGTCCAAGTTCCAAAAGGCACGCCAACGCAAGCGCCTCCGCGCAGTCGACACTGTGGTCTCGATTGTCGACCAGGCACTGGCCAAGAAGGGAATGGAAATCAAGCCAGTTGAGAGGTGGAAGGCCGAGATGCCAAAGGAGCAGGAGATGGTGCCGAGGGACAAATATACTATTTTCGATCGCAAGGAGAAGAAGTACCGGAAGGCTATCCACAGTAGGCAATTGCTGGTCCCTATAGAAGCCGAATCAGATATACTGACATTGCACAGAATTACCCAAGTGGACGAGAGTTTCTCAGCGTGTCAACCCCCCTGGATACTAGAGCTTCGATGGGATGGAGTGGTCTGTACTATATTAAGGCTGTGGATATTACAATGCATGGCAGGCGTTTATGGGAGATTGATGTACGATGGAGATAAATATGTATACCGCAGAATAAATGTATCAATCATTTCCGCTACCCTAGGTTTTTCCTACTACGCCTTCTTTACGCCGTGAATGCCGTTACATTGCCTCCTTATAGCCATTTGTGCATACCGTTTACCTTCCCTTGCCGTACTCTTCTTCCTCCTTGACGCGCTCAGCTTGAATAGCTCGGCCCAATCCTCCACGACCTTCATCATACTCCTCACGGTATTCGTCACGAACCTGCCCACCAGACTTTCCGCGACCGTATTGTCTGCCCTCCTCGAAGCCAGGATCCAGATCCGTGCGAATAATACGCTCATCAAGCTTTGTTCCACCAATATACTTCATAGAATCCAGCGCATCTTGGTG
Organism: Pseudogymnoascus sp. 05NY08; assembly: GCA_001662605.1. Classification (NCBI taxonomy): domain Eukaryota; kingdom Fungi; phylum Ascomycota; class Leotiomycetes; order Thelebolales; family Thelebolaceae; genus Pseudogymnoascus; species Pseudogymnoascus sp. 05NY08. Next base: position 12,453 of record KV458886.1, read on the forward strand.
AGTGTAGTATTCGACGAAGCAAAATCCACAGGGTGTCTTGTTGAATCTATCCAGGCCCATGACCAATCGCTTTATCTCTCCGCATTTGGCGAATAGCTCGTGGATCTGCTCTTCTGTGGTGTAGAATGACCTTCAAAATATCAGTACAAAGAATCTGTAGAATCGCAAAAAAATGCAAGTGAAAACTTACAGATTCCCAACGTAGAGGGTCGTCGCATCCTTCAAAGGATCCTCTTGAGGCTCAGGTGTCTTTTCTCTCTCCTCACGATCGTCATATCTACGCTTCTTCTGAGTTGAGGTCAGTAAAATGAATTGAAAACAGAGATTCTTCCCACTCACCCTCCCTGCGTAATAGGCACTTGGCCTATCAAGCCTGTCAACGGTATTCCTAATCACTGCTCCGGGCATGATTGTTGCTTGTCTGGCCTGCGAAAGTGCTTCTGTTCGGATTGCTGCAGCTACCCATGTTGATGTTGTTGCGCGGCAGGTCGCGCTTAATATTTCTGGCGCTAGCGCTGCATGTTGACTTTCATTGACACAGCCACTCGACGCGCATTAGCTTCAGAAGCCTTTATTGCCAGCTAAAACATGATTTAAAACATATCATTGACCTCACGCCAGCCTTATCAGCTCAAATCCGAGCTCGAAAATCGAAGATGCCCGATATTGTGAGCTATACGCCGGCTTGGCTTTCAAACCCTTCGCTCGGACACGAAATATTCACACCAGGTCGTCCAAAGCATGTGGATGGACGGGCGCCTTCTACGAGCATTTCAGGCGGAAGCTCAAAATACAATGCGAATCCGGGCCCAAAAAGAACTATTGCCCGCCGCGGGGCAGAAGTCTTCGTTGCTGTTGGCAAGGAGATCAGATGGGCAGATCTAGTCTACGTGAAGGAGCTGTACGAAGTGAAGCTAGATAGAAAGGCTAGAGGGAAACGCGCCGAAGATTCGTCTGATGATGGTAGCAGCAGTGATGACGCTGCTGAAGGTTATAGGGTACGTGCTGCCAGTGTTTATAAACCAGGCATAACTAACTAGCCCGCCACAGATTATCAAAACCACAGTGGCAGACAACATCAAACAGCTTGTTATTTCTCCTCATGGCGACTACTTGGCCATTCTTACCACACATACGGTACATATCGCGGTTCTACCCGACTCCTCGCACTTAACAGGCCCCGACCGGAGTCCGCTACGACTGAAGACGTACACTTTAGGACCCACAACACATGTTACGTCTCAATCTGCCGTCAAATCAGCACTGTGGCACCCCCTAGGTGTCAACGGAACATGCTTGGTTACTGTCACCGAAGAAGCAGTTGTGCGCATATGGGAACTTTCAACCACGGACAGATGGTCCTTTGACAGACCGGCTCTGGCGATCGACTTGAAGAAGCTCGCTGATGGGACATCCCTTGATCAAGACTTCAGCGCCTCGAAATTTGGTTCCAGCAAGAGGTTTTCCCCCGATTCAGTCGAGATGGAAGTGGCCTCGGCGTGTTTTGGTGGTAGGGGCACTGGGGGATGGTCCCCCATGACACTTTGGGTTGCAATGCGAGAAGGCGACGTTTACGCACTCTGCCCGCTTCTGCCGGAGAAATGGGCGCCCCCTCCAACTCTTATCCCGTCATTGTCTGTAGCAATCGTTGCAAAGGTTGCTATGATGGAGGACGACTTCGATTATTCGGAAGATACGAAGCGGCTAAGCCAACAGCAACTTGCCTGGATGTCTGACCTTGACAACCAAGAGCCTGTCATCGTGGAGGGTCCTGTTGGAGAAGAGCCAGCAGATGTCTATACTCGACCTCAAAAGCCTGGCAGGGTACCAAAACTCCAAGGCCCATTTAACTTCGAGCTCCCCCCCGATGACTCTGAGAATGACCTCGACACTCTCCTGAGTGACATATTTGTCATTGGGACTAAAATTGACGCAGATGCGCTGATGGATGGCGAGGACGAGGAATTGGACTTTGACGAGGTTGATCAGGAAGGGCTTTCAATCGGCGTCATTTGCCTTGCCAGCAGCAGTGGACGGGTCTCCATATGTCTAGATATCGATGGCGTTGAAGCCCAGTGGTTGCCCATTCGCAAATCCAAGCAACTGCTGTTTCCCCAACAGACCACTCCACCGTCGCTCTTAACATATCAAGTCTTGGACACGCTCCGATCCAAAGAAAATAGAGACGACAACTGGCCTATGTTTAGCGAGGACGTAGCCTCGAGGTACTCATTCTTCGTCACGAACTGGTCCAACGTTACATTCATTTCGCTCTCAGCGTGGGTCTTCAGACTTGAAAGCGATTTACAAAATGGTCCGGCTGCAGGGATCGATTTCCGCCTTGATCTCCTTGCAAAGGGAGAAAACTTCATTCGCGATCGTCTTATTTCGAATAATTCCCAAGGTGACGAGTCATTACCTGCTTTGGCTGCCTGCACAAGCATCAGGGATCCGGATTTGGGCTACTTCCTCCTGACCAACTCTTCTCATGGTCCTATAAGTCTGACATTGGCCACTCCTGAGGACTCATTCAACATGCGGCGACTTATCACTGACTCGCCTTCTAATGAGGATTCCGAGTCGCCTGATCAGCCATTGCTTCTGTGCCCACCAAGACCGGTCTATGAACCTCCTGCAGCTTTCACAGCTCCGTCTAACCTCCCGGAATGGCACGACAACCTCCGGCACAGCAAAAATAAGAGGCTACTTCACGAGCCTATCCGACTCTCACCAGCAACGCTGACCATATTCGCGGATGCCCACAAGATCATGAGCGAAGAGACTCACCGGATTAATGGTGCAGCAGCTGAGCTATTCCGCCGCTGTGAAAAGCTGCAAGTTGATCTCAAAGAACAGATTGCCAAGGCCAACGAAGTCGCGAACAGGATCGAGCAGGTCATTGGAGATGATAATGACGTTGACGACAGTTACGTTGGTGCCAATCAAAGCATTGAAGATCGCATTGAGAACGCCAAAGACCGACAACGGGAGTTAACTGAGCGAGTTGAGAACATCAAGAAGAAGGTCGGGAGGTCGGTTGTGAGGGAGTTAAGCGATCGGGAGAAGATTTGGTTTGAGGAGATCAGCACGCTGAATAAGAACATCTTTGGCGCTGAAGAGGACAAGGAGGTCGGTCTACGAGGGGGTAGGAAAATGGAATTTTGGAGGCGCTTTGAGGAGGTTAAAAGCTTGAAGGAGAGAATCGTAGAAGAGGTTGCTAAGATAAGTGAAAAAGAAGGGTCTCAGGCAGCGGAGGCCACCAGGGACGAAGGCGTTCCTACGGACATTCGACGAGGAAAGGTGGCTCAGGTCATGCAACTTATCGAGAGGGAAACGGCGCTGGTCGAGGGAGTAAAGGGAAGGTTGGAGAGACTCAGTCTAGTGTAGGATGTTATGTATTGATTATTAGGGCGGCTTTATTATGTAGCAATATGACAACTTATGATAGAATATGACCATTAGATATTTTTCCGTTGCATATAGCGGCGCTTATTTGATATTCCAGAATCAATTTACTAAGCGCTACCGCGAACCTTAATCCAAGCGAATGTGGGGTGGGGCGGTATTGCGCACAAGACCCCACCAACGTTTTGGTTGGAGAACGAAGTTGACAGCTCAGCCTCCCGCAGCGCCCGACAAGACGTCTGAAATATACATATACATGGAATGAAAGATATATGGCCTCGCATATAATAAATATATCACCTTACTCAAGTGCGCCCAATACCCGCTAGCATGGCGTCCAACCCCACCGCTACGTTGAGCAAACTACTCGGCTCAGCAACCATCGAGGACGATGAGGAGATTCTAAGAGCTGCCAATGCTGTTCTCAAGAAGTCAAAAACAGACCAGGATGCGCTGCGTACTCGCGTCGTTGCACTCCTTAAGCTAGACCGCTACGCAGATGCTCTCCGCGCCCTCGACGACGGTGGCGACGCTCTCAGCAGAAGCTGCCACGTTGAGAAATCGTATGCCCTTTACAAAACAGGCCAGCTCGAGGCCGCACAGAAGATTTTCGGCGAGGTGACATCGGTGTCCCGGGGCCTACGACATGTGGCTGCACAGGTTGCATATCGCGCGGAAAACTTCGAGGAGGCGGGGGAAATATACAAGCAGTTGAGTGTTCAGGACGCGGCGCTCGAAGACGAGGAGAATGACCTTAGAATCAATACGCTTGCGGTGGATGCGCAACTTGAATGGCAGGGCAATGGAGACAAGGTGGAGAAGAGCAGGAGGAAACCCTCGAGGGAAGACTTTGAAGCTTTCGAGACGGCATACAATGCTGCTTGCGGATGTGTCGCAAGGGGCGACCTAGGCTCGGGCTCTGTGTTGCTGAAGAGGGCGAGAGACCTTTGCGAGTCTTTGGATGAGTTAACGGATGAAGAGAAGAAGGCCGAAATTCTGCCCATTATGGTGCAGCAGGCTTACGTGTTTACGAAATTGGGCAAGTCGCATGAGGCGGAAACGATACAAAAAATGATCGATACATCAGAGTAAGTGGCTGGCTTCAGACTGAGGAGTATATTCTAATCTTATTGCAGGATTCCAGAAGCCCCCACACGACTCGTTGCACAGAATAATACCTTCGCGTGCCAAAAGCAGGAAAATCCATATCTCACAGAACGCCTATTCGAAGCCATGCCGGCAGTGCCAGATACCGAGAAGCTCTTCAAATATCAAGCAAGCATAATTGAGAGAAATCGATATGCTATTGATTTACAATCTCTTAGGTATGACGGAGTTATCAGATCGACAAGCAAGGCCATCTCAAAGGTCCCCGCACCCACGACCTCCCCATATGTCAATGGCCTCTCATCTGTCAATGCAGCGGCACATACAAAATGCCAAAGCGACAAAACAAGCATTAAGACACTCCTTTCCCTACTACAGAAAAGACCGAACGACGTTGGCCTAGTCTTGACCATTATTCAGCTTTACGTGCTCGCTCAAAATCCCGGCCCTGCAATTGCACTTCTCGAGTCATTCTTCACACGCCTCGAAGAATCAGGGACGCCGGAAGAGCTAAATGTTCGCTATTCTCCTGGTCTCGTGGCTCTTATTGTATCTCTGTATCGCCTGCAGGGACGCAAAGGGCCCACGCAGGCTCAACTTGGCAAGGCCGCTTCGTACTGGTCTAGCAAGTCAACGCCATCCGACGGGTTGCTTAAAGCGGCAGGGCTATCCCTCCTTGAATCTTCCAACCCTGAGGATCTGAAAGCTGCAGCTGATTTCTTTGGCTCCCTCCGAAAGCAAGATCCTAATGATCGCATTGCCCTCGCCGGCTATGTCGCCTCAGTTGCAACTACGGATCTCTCCCTCGTCTCCGCCGACCTCGCAAAGTTGTCACCAGTTGATCGCCTTATCGGCTCAGTGGACTCCGCAGCTCTCGAAAATGCTGGCATTGCTTCCCTCCCTGTGGCGATGGCTAATGCCAGCAGGAAGCGCTCCGCACCAACTGAAGAAAAGCCACCGAAGAAGCGTTTCAGGAAGAGCCAATTGCCGAAAGACTACGTTGAGGGCAAGGAGATGGATCCGGAGAGATGGCTACCATTGAAGGACCGAAGTAGTTACCGGCCGAAGGGGAAGAAGGGGAAGAAGAAGGCGGCGGACGCGACACAGGGTGGTGTAGTGAGAGAAGAGGAATCTGTGGAATTGGTTGGGGGTGCTGGAGTAGTCAAAGTGCAGACCTCATCTAACAAGGCCGGCAAGAAGAAGAAAGGGAAGAAGTGAATGGTCGCGGGCTACCTCATAGAAGGATATCGGGCATCTACATGATTGTAGTTTATAAATATGATCTGACAGTTCATCACTTTCACATTTAACCTGTGCTAAAGCCCCCATGGATAATCCATCGGTTGTAAGTCTGCAAAAAGTAGGTTTGTCTGTATTATATTATACAACATGATCATCCATACATATATATCATACATCCACGCATCGCCGGCCTCATACACTCTTTGTACCTCCTACAGATTCCGTGCCCTCAGTAAACGGCTGGTCTATCATTGGGCTTTTCTTACCGACCAGCACCTTCAACGCATCCGGGTCACTCCACTTCCAGTTCCCCATCTGCATCTCCAATTCCTCTGTCGCCTCCAGGTCCATAAGGCTCTTCCGCATATATGCAATCACCTTGGTCAACCCCTTGACATCCACATCCTCTCGACCCTTCCACACATTCCTCCACACAGCACTGGCAAGTGCCGCGTCGCCCCTAACGAGGCCCTCGTCGTATGCGAAAAGGATGCCACGCCACTGGATGAACAGGTCCTTGAGGTACTTGTTTCGCGTGCCGCGCGCCTCCATGTTGTGCGAGACGACCATGCGGTGCTCGGCGTCGTAGAAGAAGTGGTCGATCAGATGTTGTTGGTAGATGGACGAGGTGGAGGCGGGGAAGCAGCGGAGGCGCACGGTGAGGAGGTACATGTGAAGCATGGTCACTTGCGACCAGGTGCTGAAGGTGGGCGGGAGGCCGAGTTCTACAGGCGCGTGTTAGAGACAGGGCGGGTCAGAAGGTGATGGGAGGGGTTACCAGTGTGCCACCAGCCAGCGCCTTGGCCCAAATCCTCCCCGTCAGCCGTCTTGGGCATTTCTTCATCCTCCATGGCGGCTTCGGGGATCGAATAGTCAGCCTGGGCAGCACATTGGCGGTAGAGCACCTCTGCTACGCCATAGGCTGAGTATGTCCCGGCTGTCTTCGACAGTGCTGCAAGTCCATCGGCCGCGAGTTTGGAGGTCTGCCCGCTTTCGCTTTCTGTGGTCGCGCTGGCGCTTGAGTTTGACCCCGTCAACGGGTCAGTGGGTTTAAGAGGGGATGCGGTAGCTTTATCCGAATTTGAAGGGCTGGCTCGTGAGTATCGTGTTGTCGTGAAACTCCGAGAAACTCTCGCAATCTGGGGCGTTTGTCGGGACTGTTGCAGCAGTTAGTTAATGACTAGGGTAACGGCATAGCAAGGAATTTACAAATTGGGTTTGTCTCTGGAGCGTCCGTAGACATGCCATGCACCCTTTAGATGCCATGATGCGCCAGTTATACACTCCTTTCGAAAGCTAGATTATTTATTTGCTCTATCCGCGTATCACCATATCGATTTATCGATCTGGCTGACAGGGGTTTATGCGCCACGGTGCAACATTAATCCGGATATTGTGTAAGTGGGCCCTAGGCCCCAAACCATCAGATAGAGTAGAACTGAACGTCGTTCTTGTTCAGCCAAATCTCTATGCCCATGCAAACCATTGTTGTATCGGTCATCACATTCTCAATATTAAGATATTATTTGTAGGCAAATTGTTGAATTTAGGTGCTGTTCCTTTTGTAATCTGGAATAGAATCTACCAATTGTTATTCTATCTCATTTTCCGTGACCTTTATTATCTTATACAGTCGCCATAAAATCATCGAAAGTAGTCTCTTCGCATTAGAATTGAGGCACATCGTACGGGGTGGGGTTTGTGGCCCATACTCGGTCAGGCAAGCTCTTCGCGATCTCTCAATTCAATGGCCCGTCGGTCTCGAAGTCCTCTACCCAGATTCGAATCTCCTCTCCACTGTTTGCATATTCGTTTGAGGCCGAGAACAAGTCTCCGGATTTATTATCGCTTTCCACACTCTCTCTGACTGGCTTCTCAGCATCATTTTGAAATGCAACAAGCTGGGCAATATCGCCTCCGACAGGCCTAATTTTTGCGAGAAATATCTCGGAGGCTTGCTTGTTGGCCAGCTCACGATCAGTGTATAACTTAAGCGCCTTGTAGGTTAGAGTGATTCTCATTTCAGGCTTCGTTCCAGGAGATGTGGAGTCAAGAGACAGCTGATGGACATTGTCTGCCAGATTTTGACCGGAGCTTTCGGACAGGTTAATCTCTGCCTCTTCTTCGAATAGGGCGTCGATATCATCCCCGCCCAATTCCCTGAAGTGATCATCGGATTTTTCATTGTCATTCCGGCCAGTATCCGTGCCTTGCTCTGCCCCCTCGTTCTGGCATGCCTCCATGGCTTGTTCTGCCTCGCCATTCGGGTCTGTCTCTGTGAATTGTTCTACCTCGCCATTGTGATCTGTCTCCGTGACTTGTTCTGCCTCGCCGTTCTGGTCTATCTCCATGTTTTGCTCTGCCTCTTCGCTCTCATCTGCATCCATGCTTTGTTCTGCCTCTTCGCTCTCGATGGCTTCATCATCACATGAGCCCATGGGAGTTTGAACCTTCTTGGTTATCGATTTGAAAATCAAATAGAGCTTGGGCTTATATATAGCCTTGACTTTTTCATGCTCAAAATCATCGAAATCGCCGATGTATTGGGCCTGTGCCACTACATCAACACATTCGACCACGTTGTCTTCGGAGTAGATGGAGGCCCTGCCGTTGAATAGTCCTGTCTCCGAATACCATTGCGTTATCTGGGGTCTAAACGTTGATGGGCCCCAACGAGTTCGTCTGAGCTCTTCTTCTGCGAATTCATTCGCATCGTCTTTATCAAAAAATTGTTTCAAGGTGATAGACAGGGATTTTTCTTCGTCCCTAATTTCCGATCGTTGCACCGAAAATACGTACACCATTTCTTTGTCTTGAAGGTAGCGAGGCTTTATCACCTGCGTAGGCTTGTTGTCATATTCGAAGGTCGCCATTCTATCCGCTCCAGTTGCTTTGGTATCAGAAGGACTGTCTCGGCGGTCTGCAGATGCAGCTGGCTTTGGACGGGCTCTTATAGCAGTGTCTGACTCGTCGTCGTCGGGGTCTTCCTCCGAGACTTCGCTTTCGCTGTCGGCGTCATCTCCCAAGTGGTGCATTCTATCGTCGACTATTTTTGCGGCTGCAGCTTCTTGGAAATGGCCCAGATAACCGTTGGATTCGCGCAACCGCGCCATAACCCCGCCGCATCGGCCCTTGTCGCTCTGAGAGTTGGATTTGCTGGGTCTGGTAGAGTTACCCTCATTGAAGTCAATGTCTTCATAGCCAAAACGGGCTCGACCCTGTGGGCTCCCTCCGCCATGGGCCATCATCTTCTTCTCTTTCTCATATTTTTTCTTTCGCTTTTCTCGGTAATCTTTCTATATTAATATTAGCACATGAAGAAACGTGGCTGCAAGAATAACTTACCACCTGCCCCTCTATGGTGGATCTGAATTCATATTCACTCATATATCTGCCCTGTTCCGCATTGTCCCTGTGGAGTTTGACCTCGAATCGTTTCTTTGCCTTTTCGGCCAGGCGTATTTCATCCTTTTCGCGCCTCCTCGCCTCGCTATCGCTCGGGCTCTTTTCTCCTAATGGTGCAAGCTCCTTTGGTTGCTTGGTAGGTTTGCCGCCTAGGAAGCACTGAGTCTCCGAGGCATACTTCATTGGGGAGACTGTAATTCCCCTCGCCGTGCTTAGCCCATTTCTCGCATTTGTGGGCATGATAGGAGGTCGGGCATTTAAGACTTTATCCACGGCTGCCTTCAGATCTCCCTGAACTTTCCCCGTCAGAGTCGAGGCAAGCTTTTCGAATAAGGCTGCAAAATCCCTCTCTAACTTAATTACCTCTCTTGCTCGTTCCTGGGCGAAAGCTTCGTCGCGCTTTTTTTGCTGTGCTGATAGTATCTCTATATAGTGCTCGATTACGATGCTGGCAACTTTCGTCTCAGTGTTTGCTTTTCTCGCCCCCTTCCAGCCTCCCAAGGCTCGAAGGGAAAGAGCCTCTGAGCCAGGTATCTCTTTTATCGTTGCGGCGATATTGGATGCTTTCTGCTCTATATTTGGGATGGAGTCGCTCTTTGGTGGTGATGTTGGCGTCAAAGGTGGACGTTGGAGATCTCCCTGGGTATGAACTGCTGCATTCCCGCCCGTAGGTACTGCGTCATCTGAAATCTCCATGTCAAAATGCTCTGGGACGAAAAGCCCTCCGCCGTCTTCGGCTGGATGCTCAGGTGTAGGTGCCTCTATGGCTGTCGTTATGGCCCTTTCGGCATTTTCCTCTCGTCCGTCTTGCCCCTTTTTGGCCGGCTTCAAGCTTGTAGCAGCTAATTTAGAAGCTTCAAGAGTTTTCTTGAGATTCTCGGCATCTTGCTGTCGCTTGCGCTCGGCCGCGGCTTCCTTCTCTATAACGGCAGCTTCTCGCTCGCTTTGCTCTTGCCTTTTTCTCAGTAGCAGTTCTTCCGCCTTGCGCTTTTGTTCTTCGTGCCGCTTTTTGTCATCTTTCTCTCGCAACTTCTGTAGAGCCTCTCGTTCCTCTTGAGTTTTGACTTTCTTCGACGCTCTTTCAGCTCTTTCAGCCTCTTTCCGCGCCTTTTCGTGCTCAGCATCATCTTTCTTTATAGTTTCCAGTTCCTCCTTGTACCTTCTTCTGGCTTCTGCTTCTCGTTTGCGCGTTTCTTCTTTCTGTATTTCCACCTGGATTCGCGCTTGGGCTGCTTCGTTGATGGGCTCCTCGAATAGGGCATCTGTATTTTTGGCCTTAGCCGCCATATCCTGTTTCTCCTTGATTTTAGCATAAGCTTCAGATTGCTTTTTCAACGCAGCCTCTTCGGCCCTCTTTGACCTTTTCACCACGGATTTGCTCTTCTGGTCTCGGCTGCCGGCATCTTTTTTCTGACCTAGAAAATCATCAAGGCCGTCGGTCAAGGGGCGGGTCCCCCGGCGGCCTTGGGCAAAGTTTATTGAAGGCAGAGAGATCTGAGGAGCTGTAGCAGTGTTGATTCTTGTCTCGGTGTTGTTGATAAGACTTGTAGAATGCCTAGTCTCGTCTTCGTCATCATCAAGTATAAAAGACCCAGAGATCTGAGGAGTTGTAGCAGTGTTGATTTTTGTCTCGGTGTTGGTGATAAGACTTGTAGGATGCCCAATCTCGTCTTCGTCATCATCAAATATAAACGGCCCAGTCCGCTTCACAGCAGGGAGTTTTGGAATATTTGCTTGATTGGCGAAATTAGTTTCACTCCGAGGCTGCACATCAGTCTGCAGTATTGTGTTTGGACGTGCCTGCATTGGCGAAGGTTGAAGCCTTCCAGGAGAACGTTGAAGTCCTTGACTCGGGTTTTGAAATCCTTGAGGAGGTTGAAATCCTTGGGGAGAGGGTTGGGATCCTTGAGCAGAAGGTCGGAATCCTTGAAGAGAAGGTTGGAATCCTTGAGTCGGATTTTGAAGTCCTGGTGAGGAATTTTGAAATCTTTGAGGAGAAGGTTGGTATCCTTGAGGGGTGGGTTGGGAGCCGTAGCCTGACGCCCCAGCCCCGGCAGCATACTGCACAGGCCGCTGGTGAGGTACTGATGAAGGTGACACACTTTGGTTTTGTGGGTTGGTAAATTCGACGTTGTGCCGGTTGCCCGCGTGTTCCTGTGGTGGTGCAACACTGGAAGCGCGAGAGCCTCGTGGGTTCTGTGGCTGGAAAAGCTGGCTTGAGATATTCTGGCTTGGACGGAAAGGCTGGGCCAAGGATTTTCTGCCGTCGGGTTGTCGGGGATCCGGTTCGGTGTACGAGGATGGCATTTGCGCGGATATTTGGTTTCCTTGTGGAGCAGGTTGATGGGAACTGGCATAACTTCCTTGTGTTTGGTTTGCCAGGGGGGATATCGAGGGGTGACGAGGACGGTACTCCATCGGATTTGACTGGGTGCTTGTTTGATGATATGGCCTAATACTATCAGCAAACCAAAAAGTTGGTGATTCTGTCAGTGAACTTACATAGACTGCACCCTGTTCGACTGTGGGATATTGGACCCATACTGTGCTTGTTCGTGGAGGAGATTTGCTGGAGCCGGTAAATGTCGGGAAGGGTGACCAGCGGTGTTTCCATTAATCCTCGGATGAATATCCTCTTGCCTTCCATATGGATATGAGGCCTCGGGGGTATGTCGAGGGCGTTTCACTGGGTAAACCTGGTTGTCGAAGGTTTGGCTCCCGGGTCTTTTGGCGCCAAATGAAAGGTCGTATTCGCGGACCCAGCTCTCTTCTTCCGGCCCTTCTTGATATTCATTACTCGGCCTCGTAGATAAAACTCTCTGGGCATACCCACCTGAAATGTATACCATTTTTAGTAATTACTGAGGAATATATCTTGGCTGAGGTTGTGATGAAGCCGTAATGGCTATAAACGGACGCTGCTCACGATTGTCCAGAAGTTCGATTTGCATGAAGGTAACTGAAGGTAATGAAGAGTGTAAGTTACTGCTTGGCACTTGAGGCACTTGAGTGATCCATGATATTGAAAAATAGGAGTAGAAGTAAGGGTGTGGACGAAGAAGGGTGCAGAGCTGTCAAAATACCTCTGTTTATCTTGTTTGGATGAGGCTACCCGCCACCAATATTGATGTTGGTGGAGGAATAAGGCTTCGAGGAGAGAAAGAAGGATTTGGTAGGAAAATAAGGCCTTAAGGAGAGAAAGCCGGCTTTGGTGAGAATCGTAAGGCTTCGACGAGAAAAGTTGGCTTTGACAAGAACAATAAGGTGAGAATGGACTGTAACAGCACGGCGTACAACAACGTGAAAGGGGGTTAGAAATAATATAATATGGACTTGACTTGTGGAATAAAATTGTTAATAACCTGTGGGAGCTTTTTTATTATTATCACAAGCATTATCGTTCTTATACCCACCATTACTATTCTCTATTCTTTTTTTGAGAAATGAACTTTAGTACCAATGAAATCAGATCTATTTTCACTTAAGTATCAGATGTGTAATGTTTTGGAGTTTCATAGTTGCTCATTTCGCGATGGTATCACGTTGCTATAGACTGTTTTTTGGGGAGATCTGGAAGAGACTCGGTATGCATCCCGGTTATCATAGACTCTATTCTCTGGGGAAGATCGCAGAGCGACAGTTATAGGCGGCCCAACCCATGGTCTTCAGTATTTATCACGCGTGCGCCAGACTCTATTCCTGGAGAGATTCAGCGAGGATACTGTACTGGACAATATAATCCAGAGTCTTCAGTCTCCTTGCAGCGAGGCAACTCGTAGAAAATATTTTAAAACTAAAAGAAGGAGCTGTAAAGAAGACTGCTCGTATTTGTAAGATCCAGAGGTGATAGAAATGGCTCGGGAAAGTCTGTGATTCTAAATCTTACAATAAATAACAATATATTAATAAATTAATTCAAGCAGATCAAAGTCTATGGCGTCTTTTATACTTCCAACGAATCTGCTACGTAATTTTCGGTAGCAAACAGAAATATAAATATATGAACGCGTTAAGAAAATAGCCAGTTGGAGATTTGAGCGGCTTCAGTGCCACAATAACACTAGCAGCATGGTATCGAGGCCTTCATTGCTTGGAATATCAGTGATTCGTGTATATTTCGATTGCGTTTATACTGTGGCGTTTCTGCTAGTGCATAATAGTTTATGTGCAATGTGTTGCCATTATCAGGTGAGTTACCCCTTACTTACCCCTGGTTTTGAGGAACCCGCGATAAAATGAGCTAGAAGTATATGATATCACGATTTTCTACCATATATTCGGAAAAATACCACAGGAAGCAAAGAAGAAGCTACAAATATATTCGATATAACAAAACAATATATATCAATATGCCACACAGTACCCAGAAGGTCTTTTTGACCGGCGCAAATGGCTTCGTCGCCTGCCATATTTTGTCCGATTTGATCAAGGTTGGCACAGCCACATCCGTGTTATAACCCAAGGTAATGCTGATGGCGAATACTTCCAGGCAGGATACCTAGTAACCGCGACCGTGAGATCAAAGACCAAATCCCAAGAGATGCTGGATGCCCATCCAGAGTGGAAAGACATTGTCAAATTTGTATATGTATCAGACTTCACTGTGCCAGGTGCATTCGACGAGGCAATTAAGGGGGAAGGGGGCAAACTTAATTATATCATCCACACTGCATCCCCTGTTTCCTTCGATGTTGAGGACATTCAGAAGGAGATCATTGATCCTGCTGTACAGGGGTAAGTGTAGTGTCCCAGTTTGTATATCTATATTGATTTGACATCGGATAGCACAACGTCGCTTTTGAAGAGCGTACATGAGTATGGGGGACCGCAGGTCAAACGGGTCGTGGTGCTTAGTAGTACTGCTGCGATCGTGAACCCCATGGAGGATACAAGTATAACAGGAGACCCATATAGCGAGAAAGATTGGGACCCGGTAATCCAGTCCCACCATCTCATATTTTCTGACGCTAATCAAGAGCCAGGTCACTGCGAAAATGGCTGCTGAGCAGAAAAACCCCCTCTTTGGATATTGTGCAGCCAAGACGTTGGCTGAGAAGGCGGCTTGGAAGTTTCTCGAGGACAACAAGACTAGCTTCGACATGACGGTCATCAACCCAGACGTTGTCATCGGGCCCATGCTCCAAAATGTGTCCACGCCCCAGAAAATAAACGAGACGAATAGGATTACCATGTACAATGTCTTGGACGGAACCACAACCGGAGTTGAAGCATGGGGGCTCCCTTTTTATCACTTTGTATGACTGAGACTCTCCTCCGTTGGTGTTTCTTGGAACCTAGCACTGACGTAGGGCAGGTCGATGTGCGAGACGTTTCCCGAGCGCATGTTCTGTCTCTGGACAGCCCCGCAGCATCTAATCAGCGCGTGGCGTTAGTCCATGGGCTTATAACTCCCCAGCTCGTGGTAAACATCATCCGAAAGAACTTTCCAGAGCTGAAAAGCAAGGTGCCTGAAGGAAACCCCAGCCAAATTGTGCCAGACGGTATTGAATTGTCGCGCTGGGATAATAAAAAGAGCTACCAGGTTTTTGAAAAGAATTGGACTTACAGGGACCTAGAGACCAGCGTGGTCGACACCGTGAGCGACATTTTGAAACGGGAAAAGGAATGGCAGAAATAGGCTGCCCATAAATCACTTCAGTTTCTTCATAAGTCGTCTTTGAGTGCATCTGTGATATATAGTATCATATTCATTCGCTAAGCGCCTGACACATTCCGTCCCGTAATTTACTATTTCCCATTCTTCGTCCTGGCTCTGAAGCTCTTCAGCGGGTCATGCTTCTTCGCCTTCGACCCAAACGCGCCTCTTCCCTTGGCTTTGTTCGCCGCTCTCGCCTTGCGAATTCTGTTCTCGCTCTCCTTCCTGATCCCGACAAAGCCTAACTCTCCCGTGATTGCATTCTGTCCACCACTCGGCATCAGGTAGCTGGGCACGTGCTTCATGTGTCCCTGAACCTTTGCAGCACGTAACTCTCCGTCGTGTCGCAGGTGGTGCAGATCCTCTGGGTTCTCCTCGAAATGCCTCTTTAGTTTGTCACTCTTCATCAACTCCTGCCTCAGCTCGCGCGTCCGAGCTTCACGAACAGCGATCCGAGTGACGGCACGCAGTGCGTCGCCCATTCGGTATCGGAATGCCTCGACCTGCTTCATGTCGAAGTTGTATGGCTTTACCTCCTTGCCCTTCTTGGTCTGGTGGCGTATGATCTTCGCGAGCACCTCCTCGTCGTGCTTGCAGGACTCAACTGATGTGGGCTTGTGTTTGCGGTATTGATCTGTTGGAATGACGAAAGAAAGCGCCATGCCGGATTGCCCAGCACGGCCTGTACGGCCAACGCGGTGGGTATATGATTTTGAGGTCGTTGGGAGGTCGAAATTTAACACGCAGGCGACATTCTTGAAGTCGATTCCACGAGAGACACCGTATTCCTTGTCACGTTTCGCTTGCTTGCGCTTCTTCTTCGCCGGTTTCTCTTCTTTCACAACCTCCTCGCTTTCTGCAACGTCGACTTCCATCTCGTCATCACCAGCTGCCTTCTTGGGCTCTTCAGGGGTGGCTTCTTCAAGTTCTTGGACTCTTGGTGCATCCTCTTCGTCGCCAATAATTTCGTACTCATCGCTTGCAATAATGATATCATAAACATTCTTGTTGAACTCCTCCACGACGTGAATACGAGAGTTGACTGGGAGTTCGGAGTTGAGAATACAACTCTTAATGCCGAATTGTTCGAGGAAAAGCTTCAACCGGTAACAGCGGTCAATGTCTTGAACGAAAACAATGCATTTGCCCTTGATAAGCTTGAGCTTGAAGATAACGTAGATAAGGAGGAATTTTTCGTCTTCTGCGCATCTGGAAATTGTTAGTAACGGTTTGCTAGTTGGATTGTATGCCAAGCTTACTTCACGACATATTGGCTAATCTCCTCGCCCTCGTCATTCTGCTCGTCCAATTTCAATACCGCGGGGTCCCGACAAAACAGGCCCTTAAGAGTATCGACCTCGCTTGTCAGTGTTGCGCTCATCAATATCGTTTGAACTCCTTTGCGCATGGTTTTAGCGACATTTTGTAAATCCTCATCGTATCCGTATGAGAGAACAAGGTCCGCTTCGTCAATAACCAAGTGAGTCAGGTTATCCAGAGAGAGAGCGGATGTGTTGATGTTTAATGCTGCGCGGGCAGGTGTCGCGACAACGATATCGGGAGCATCTGCGAGGAGCGATCTTTGAACGGCATCGGAGACCTTTTGTGTGAGGTTGATAGCTCGAACATCCTTCGCACAGAACGATGTGAACAATTCCACGGCCTTAAAGACTTGGTCGGCAAGCTCGCGAGTTGGGACGAGAATGAGAGCGGCTGTGCAGGGCTTGGTAGATGTCTAATACTGTTAGGGAGAATCAACGGCGAGTTGGCATTGAATCAACATACTTCTTTTTGCTTGAGGATAGCATGCAACATGGGGAGAAGATAGGCAGCAGTCTTTCCTGAACCCGTCTTTGCTCTGGCAAGTACGTCCCGTCCCTTTATTGCCAGAGGTATAGCTTTCTTCTGAACCAGGGTAGGTGCTTTGAAGTTCTGTTTTGCGATAGCTTGGAGGAGTCGCGCATCGAGGCCAAGGTCTGCAAATGAGTTGCTTTCTAGAGTCTTGGTTTCTTCCACAGGTGCGGGCACATCGTTACCGTCGAGCTTGCGTTTCATTGTTGCGGTAGTGTTGAGTTTAGTCGTCAATAAATGAGAAGCCTTCCTTCTCTTTGGAGGGAAAGATACGAATATAGAGTAGTTATCTGGAACTTTTTTCTTTCGGAGGTGGCAGAATAATTCACCGACACCCAACCCCACATTTTCGGAGGCACGAGGTTAAAACGTCCACAATCAAAAAGTGTCCACGTTTTAACCGCATTATTGCCAACACTCAATCAAATTGGACGTGATAAGGCACCAAGGCACGGCTGCATCGTGTGAACCACGAGGCTCCAGGTACCACACTGCCCCCCGCGAAATCAAAACTGTGAGGAGAAAATACAATTTCTGTCTCTTTCATACTGTCCGACATTACATATTTGCTCTGTGTTGCACAATTCTCACTCCCTTGCCCTCTTGCAGCGTTTTGTCTCATTTGACGGCTGTGTGGGCCATCATCCTCCCTCTACCCGCTAAGCGCGTGCCTGCCTCATCGGCGCCGTCTCCGAGACTCTAGCTCCACTCGCCGCGACTCGACGGGACGGACCTGAGAGACAAGGCCATGAGTCTCCCGACGCCAGGCACACCATCGTCGAGATATGATACCACGCCTATAAAAGCATCCGAGATAATCAATTTTATAAAGACTCTATCTGAACGCTTTGGTCTTCAACTCCCGATACCTCGAGATGGAGAGTCACCAGTCTCAAGGCGCTCTACCCTTCGAGACCATGATTCCAGGATCGGTGATGAGATAGTTTGGCTTATTACCTTCCTTTCCCGCCGAAAGAATCATGCTCTACAAGGCGCCTTACAAACCTTTAAGGCTGAGGCAGATACTCTCCGGGTTAGCCACGGTTGGGTTTACAAGCCGGATGGAGATCATGATGTTATTCCCCTTGTTGGCGATGCCCTCCTCCGAGACGGCTCTGGTAGAGATCAAAGAGTACAATTGAGAGAGTGCCTATTGCTTAGGCTGAAGGAAGCCCGGGAAAGTAAAGATTTTTGTAGTAATGACAGCGTTGAACCCAAGTCTACTCGTGTGAGAGAAGTATCTCTCCAGACGGAACTAGATAGCTCTCCGATTCCTTTGAACTTGGGTCAACGTCCAGTTAAGAGGACATCAGGAGAATTTTCAGCCCCAGATATAGCTGCAGAGTTTAAGAAACCAAGAACACCCGCTTTGTTGGGCTCGCTAGGTTTAACAAAGGCTGTTGACTCTTTTGCTACAACCTCTTCCAAACAGGACAGTGCGGTACTGGCGGTGGCACCTTCCACAAACTCTACGTCGTCAGCGCTTTTCCCTGGCAGTTCCCTCAATCCTTATTATCAACAGACCTCCAGGAGTGCCAACACCAGCTTTAGCTCCATTGCTTCTGGTGTATTCACTGGGAGGTTGATTCCAGGCACTGGGACAACCACTCAGGCATCTTCATTCAACACTTCCCTTCAATCAATCGCGCCACCAATTCAAAAACTAAAGGCCATGACAGATGAGCTTCACAGCTCCCAATACGGGAGCATGGACGATGATGATTTCATCGAAATTATCAACGAGGACGTACAAGAAAGCTCAGGAGTTGACGTCAGTATGTCCGACGTTTCCGTAGGTGATCTTGCCACTCAGGGTTTGGCACAGCGTCTCCAACATATATTTCGTAAGTCAGGCTTTATTTATTCCATCAACCAAGAGGGCGCTTCATCACTGATAGAACACCTCTTGGTTTCTGAACTCCGCTGGACATGAGACAGTGATTCCAAACTTTCTAGCTGCACTTTCAAGGCACGCCCCGAACCTGATGTAGTTCCCTTCGATTCCAAATGACATACCTATGAAGTCGCTCCAAGCTGCAACTCGCGACTAATATCATTTCAGCCGAACTACCACAATGCTTGACACAGGCACCTTTGTGTGTGCGCTACGAAATCACAAGAGTCTTCCTTCACGCTGAAGCTTCCATGGATGGCCTTCACGTTCACGCTCGCGATATCCGCAAATTTGTTGACTACAATGTTCTTTGGCAATTCCTCAAGGACAAGGTACCCCAACTCCAAGGGAAACCATTTCCAGAGAAATGCGCGCCTAAGGTATGGGCATCCAGCCAAGAAAAGTGGTCTGTTGGCAACTTTGAAGGCGTAGTGATGTCAGCGTCACTCAAATTTGCCTCTTCGAAGACAGGCCCCTTTTTTAAGGTTCAGCTCAAACCCCTGGCCACGGCCCTTACCCATCGCTTCGGAAGAAGATTTGGTAACGATCGATTTCTGGAGATCACCTTGCCCAACCTCAACAAATGTCGACCACCTGGCATCACGGATGACGATTTGGAGATTCGGCGGAAAGAAATTATCCATTGGATAAGAGTCCATGGTCACAAATTCATGGGTATTGAGTGGCGCGCCTTTGGCCTGAAAGACGACAGGTCAAAAAAGATCAATAACATCGAACTGAAGAAGGCCCCTGATGACGCAGAGAACCAGGCAACCCACCAGGTTTTTTTCTTCGCTGTGGATGGCATAGGATTTCAGACGGGCCCAACGCCGCCTGATACAAAAGATGATCCTAAACACCGCACAAAGTTTACTGTGGAAGGGCTGTTGCGTTGGCTGATCCCGTTCCGCCTGGAAAGCAATCAGAAGCAGCCGTACCTTAAGCTTTTTTCGAGAATATCACTTGGTGAGTGAGATCCTATATCAATAGATCCTTTCATTAGCCTCTATACAAACGAATCATTTCGCCAGGTCCTGTGCCAATGGTTCTATTTCTTAACCTCTGTACCAATGAATCATTTTGTCAGGCTGTGTACCAATGGTTCTTATTCTTAGTCTCCATATCAAATTACTAACTGTTCTCACAGGGTTGAGCAAAACGTATGCAACTGTCCCACTGAGGGCTAGCGAAATTACCTTTGTGCGCTATGATTATTGTTCAAAAAGCGGCGAAGTAATGAACGATGGCTGCGGCCAGATCTCTCGTAAATTAGCCCACCATATCGCTCAAAAGCTCAACCTGGATTATACGCCAAGTGCGTTTCAGGCTCGGATAGGTGGCGCAAAGGGGATGTGGATAGTCGATGTGAAAGATTTCGGTGACAAGACGAACATTAAAATCTACCCCTCCCAGGTGAAATGGGATAACAGTAGCTTTTTCGTCGACCCTTGCCATAGAATATTCGAAGTTCTCCGCTGGTCAGGGCCAGTCTGCTCAGCGACACTGAATTTGCAGTTTCTTCCGATTCTTGAAGACAGAGGTAGAAGCAATGGAAAGGGAATGCGCGAAGCTCTATCCCGGATGTTGGAAAATGGCCTGACTTATGAGATGGGACGACAGCGTGCGGCAATGGATAATCCGCAGTCTTTCCGCAAATGGGTCCGCGAGACCGACCCTGGGATAACTGATAGAATCAAACTCGGTCACGTTGGCTATTGGGCCGGGTTGCCGAAATTGCAGGGAGAGAAGATAAACTTGTTACTTGACGCTGGATTCAATCCGAAGAAACTGGAATTTCTGAGACACCTAGCCCGAAAGGCAAACGTTGCGAGGGGCGAGGTTCTAAAAACTAAACTAAACATCTCGGTTGGGCGGTCAGCGTACTTACCGATGGTTGTCGACTTCACGGGTATTCTGGGGCCGAGAGAAGTTCATATAGGCTTTTCGACGGCTTTCAAAGACGAAGCAACTGGCTTTTGTGACACCATCTTATCAGATATGGATATCCTCGTGGCGCGATCTCCAGCCCACTACACCTCAGATATCCAAAAAGTTAGAGCCGTTTTCAAGCCGCAATTATCTGCTCTTAAGGATGTTATCGTTTTCTCGACGCAAGGGGATTCTCCGCTCGCTGGAGAGCTCTCAGGCGGGGATTATGACGGCGACATTGCTTGGGTCTGTTGGCAAACAGAGATCGTTAGCGAATTTGAAAATGCAAAAATGCCCGTCTGCGACGACATGGTTAAAGAGGGGTATATCACAAAAAACAGCACGACCTATGCCGAGCTTTCCTTAAAGAATCCCAAGGACACAATCGATGAGTTTCTTGCAAACAGTTTCGACTTCAACCTCAAGCAGAATATGCTCGGGATCTGTACCAATTTCAAAGAAAAGCTTTGCTATACGAAGGGGAGCGTTGCGTGCGACGAGGCAGTCTTTTTGAGCACACTTCTAAGTTCCCTCGTTGATCAAGCGAAGCAAGGATATTCCTTTACCGAAAGCGACTGGGAGAGGATGAAGGCAGAAAAAATTCGAGTACTAGTCAGGGAACCAAATTACAAGCGGCCTGCTTTTGATGGGAACCTAAGAGGAGATATGCACTTGATCGACCATTTGAAATTTAGGGTTGCCCAGAAAACCATAGATGATACTTTGTCAGACCTACACAATAACCTGCCAATTCCTCAATATTGGGATGACGATGTTGTTCAACTGGCTAAGTTTGCAAGGAAGGAAGCCAAGACTTCAGATGAGTGGGCGTCAGTTCTCAGGGCGCTCGACGCGGACATCGAGCCTATTTGCAAGATGTGGAAAAAGTACTTTCGTTCCACCAGTGACGACGAGGAATCGAAAACCGTGTTCTCGACAGCCATTGATGACGTCTACCCTCAGTGGTGCGAGATCAAGCCTGCCATGGATACGGCCTTCACTAGGTCTTTAACAATGCCATATCTCGCCAACACCGAATTTTCTACTTGGGAACTTTTGAAAGCGTCTATTCTTTTCAGCACCCAACACAGAAAGTATGTAAGCAAGATGGTCTGGTGGTTGGCAGGAAAGCAGCTGGCTCATCTGAAGGCTATGTCCAAGGGCCCTGTATCAGTTATACCGACCATGTATGCCATGCTGAAGCCAGATAATACCTACGTGAAGTTTCCTCAGGTGGAAGATGAGCACCATCCTAGGTTTTTGGAGGTCAGAGCCGAAGCGGTGGTCGATGAAGATGAAGATGAAGAGCTGGATTATGAAGATTAGCTGTCTGCGGTGTTGCTTGGCAAGAACGTTGCTGTTGCTACGTCGCTACAGTCGGGCTGAAGAGGGGGATAGGGGCGGATATCGTGGAACGAATTTTCTTATTACGACTTTCTTTTGATGTTTTGGTATTCGTGTCAAGGCAGAGGAGCGATGCCAGTCACTTCAACATATATATACCCTGTCTTTACTGCGGAGGCAAACTGCTGAAGAATGTTGTCAATAGTTTATTTTCTGTGCTCAGCACGGATAGGTTACGGGAGATGAGAATATGAAACATGGGAGTATTGAGATATGATCTGTGCATTGTGGCTATCATTGAAATGCATGCATATGAGTTGTTTTGGATTATATTATAATCGACCAGTATCCCTATGGGCCCGTACGCATCCCCTCCACCGCATGAAGGCAGAACGATTCCCCCCTGTATACGGAAGGAACGATTACCAAGCAAGTTCAGTCGCAGCTTCCTCGGAATTTTGAAGTTATAATTATGGAAGGAACGATTACCAAGCAAGCATCAATCGCAGCTTCCTCGGGGCTTTCGGGCCTTATTATATATATATGGAAAGAACGATTACCAAGCAAAGCCTCCATCGCAGCTTCCTCGGGGTTTTGAAGTCATAAATATGGAAAGAAGGATTACCAAGTTAGTCTCAATCGCAGCTTCCTCGGAATTTCAAGTTCTTATGCCTTATATATGGAAAGAACGATTACCAAGCGAAGCTCCAGTCGTAGCTTCCTCAGAAACCCTTAACTTCCAGATATAGAGCATGTTCAAGCCACTTACTTCGAGGATAATAATAGATAGGTTATTACAGCGTAACAGTTGAGAGGCTATGTGAAAACAGCGCTTCTTGATGACGAGCGTTTTATTCTCTCTATGTCTCTGTCTAGTCTAATTGTATATCCAACCCATCTATCCTTCTAATTCCCCAAAAAGCAGTGTAACCCGCTGCAACCATTAAATCATACAACCATGCGTCTTCTTCTATACCCTTACAGTCTCGATCTGTACTGTGCGTTCTTCTTCTCAAGGCCCTCAGCCTCCGCAACGGGCTGTCCTTCATCACCAGCGTGCTTCTTGTAGCCAGGGGTATCAGCCTTCTTCGGCGCCGAGATATATCCACCCTTCTCGTTATCCAAGTTTGTCACCTCACCCCTCTCGTTCCTCTTAATCCCCAACTCCATCAACTTCGCAAACACAGCTGCGAAGTCCTTGAAGAACACCTCCTTATCCTCACCATACTTCTTCACCCACGGCGCGAACCCCTTATCAGCC
The DNA here is from genome assembly GCA_001662605.1 of Pseudogymnoascus sp. 05NY08. NCBI lineage: Eukaryota > Fungi > Ascomycota > Leotiomycetes > Thelebolales > Thelebolaceae > Pseudogymnoascus > Pseudogymnoascus sp. 05NY08. Next base: position 35,547 of record KV458886.1, read on the forward strand.
AACAACGCCATATCACTCGGCAACATCATCAGCTCCGTCTCGGTATCCTCATCCGTATACCCAAACTGCTTCACGCCGCTCGCCAGCGTCCTCGGCTCCCACTCCAGCGTCGACAGCAGCTTGAAATACTGGTTCGAGAACCTCGTCGGGTTGTTAACCCACTTCCCCTCGAACCCCGAACGATCCCCATGGCACCTCCCAAGCGTATGCGCACCGCTCAACGCCACAATCTCCTGGTCATTAAACCCCATCCTGTAGAAGATATTCCTCAAATGATCACTCCCCTGCGCCGCATCCGGCAGCCTGCCGCGGATCTCCTTGATCTTGCTATCGTCAACGTAATCGGTACGCCCGCCCTGCCACGCGATCTCAGGACCACCAGCCTCCTCGAGCGCCACCTTGCCGGCGAGTGTCCACAGGTCGGCGTAGGTGATCCATGGGTGTGCGGCCTTGACGGGCTCGAGGAGAACGCGGGCGTGTTGGAGGCCGGCGTTCGCGGGGTCGCCGCCTTCAATCTCGTAGCGCATGCCGGCGCCGTTGGAGCCACCGGTGTCGGTGCGGATGTCGTAGGTTCCGGACGAGTGCCTGTGGTTTGAGTTAGTGGATGGGCTTGTGTGAGGGCGGTGGTGCGTGGAAGAGCTGCTTACCAGGCGAGGCGGACGAGGACTGGGCCTGCGGAGCCGTCATCGTATTCTGGCTGGTTGAGGAGGGCCTTGATGTCCTTGCCGACGGCCGCGAAATCTCCCTTGGGGCTCATAGTTGCGGTTGTGGTATTTTGTTTTAGTTGAATCTTCTATCCCAAGCACGATGTTTCAAAGCTAAGTCGTTGGTGGACACCTGTCAAGCGAAAATATACGGATTGCAGTCTGGAGAAAGAGTCCGGGGAAAGGATATATATCAGGAGAAAATAGTGGCAAGACGGGCCTCAACTATAAGCCAATATGCATCACGGCGTTCACAATCCTCTCCGTCGTGCTCACATTGGACCGAGGCATTCCGAGTACATCTGGACCCTCAACCACTCCGCAACCCGTTCCCATTGGCCTCCGACCGCCATTTATCGGGACGTTGTGGAGCTCGATGATGATTTCGTGGTGTGATAAGAGCCTCTTTTTTTTGTGCTCGGGGACGGGGCCGAGGCACACCGGATGGTCTGGCCGGGGACGCTGATTGGCTAGGATATGTTATTGGCGGCGTGGCGGTGGGTGAGGCTAGCTAGCGACAAGGCTGAACTCAGCTCTTTATCACATGCCTGGCGGTTTTATTGGGCTCGTACTCGTGATGACGGGATTTTCTTGGTGCTGGCATGGCATTTGTTTATGAACGTGAAACTCAGAATGGACATAGAGCTAAATTAATATCTCCGTCCACAGAGTACACATACTTATATCTTTGACAGAGTTGACGTTTGATTATTTATATATTGACTATATAATTCCCAGAGCAGACAGTAACGCACTCTTGGCATAAATATCCAACAAGATTCATTGCTGACTTGTCGTGTAAAAATTACGTATTATTAGACATTTATTCGTGATGATTCATAACTCCATATCCGCCCGGGTATCGTTAATCCGCCTCCCATTCCCCTCATAACTCCCATCGCGCACCGACGCCTCTTCAGCGATTCGTTATCGCATTCGTCGCCAGGATATTTATCCGCCTCAAGTAGGTAGACATAGAATGCGCGACCATCTCGCCGAAGACTACAGATCTCAGCTGTTCATCGGAAACGAGACGAGCCTGAATAACATCCCCGCCGCTACTTTGCCTCGATTTATAGTCCAGCTTTCGAGGCACGGCGCGTAGTAGGATGAGTTTTCCGCCGTTACTCAGCGTTGCATTTGGCACTCTCCATATTGATGAAGCTCCCTCAGGGGCGCTCTTCGAGCGGCTTGGGAGAGGCGGGCGGTAGTCGTTAACGGCAAGCATGCTTGAACTTGCGGCCTTGCTATTCTTGAGAATGGATTTAGGCATCGGTTTCTCTGCTGATTTTGACCGAGAGCTCGCAACCATGGGGGCTGGCGTGAGGTATAAGTTGAGCAGCGACTGTACATAAGCTATACTAGCTCTGGATACCGGGTCGCCTTCGTTAATGAAGCTGAGAAAGAGGCTCTTCCGTAACTCTGGGGTTTGTGGCTTTTGGAGCGGCAATAGAGATATCGGAGGCGATCCAAATGTAATGCAGTGGATCCGTTTGAAGAAGCCGGCTAGGGCTCTGAGTTCGGAATCTGCTCCTCGGCTCGACGAGAGCATGTGGCTGTATAACAGTGCGGCAATCGCTCCGCCTGCGGAGTGGCCGGTTATGAGAAGAGAGCACCGAGACCTTGAAGGGTCTTCTTGCAGGAGGTGTCGCAGGCGGGCTGCAACAGGCTTAATCATATTGCGAGCAACGTCGAGAAAGCCTGCATGACAGAGGTTGCCAGCGTCATCCTGTGGAGTGTGTTAGTAGTTGTCGATGAGTTTCGGTGATCAGTCTTACCAAGAAGCCAGAAGGCGAGGCCGGAGTTTGGTTCATGTTGACAGCCCAATCCATAAACCTGGCGCTGCCTCGGATCGCGAAGACAATGACGTCTTGGGCATCTACCGGCACGGATTTTATGACCATGGCCTTGGTCCCCAAGCGGACGTTGGGCGGTATGTGTTCGTGCCTCTCTTGGCCCTTCGGAGTGTGGTACACACGGTCTGAGTACTGGGCCGCTATACAAAGAAGCGGTAGAGTCGATGTGTAACTGATGACTGTTAATATGCTGCAAAATATGATTCTTTGAGGATGGCTTACAATTTAACTGGGGTCAAAGACTCCGCAACCATCGAATTCGAGTAAAGCTTCCATTTCGTGAAGACATCCGTTGTTGATATGGCCTTTCCAAGGCCTTGAGGTCCGCGGTCATCCGCTCTCGTATTGGAAGTCTTACGTGACGTCGTCAGCGCCCGATCTCGACTCGCGGGTACTGGCTCTTGCCCATGGTCGGTAACGTTGAGCTCGACCAACTCGTGTTCATCTCTACCGAACTTATCGCTGTCCATCAGGGTGAGAACCGAATCAAATCTCGACGAGATTAAATCAGTAAGCGCTGCTCCTTGGTTCATGTACTGAACGCCTTCTTTCTGCCACTCTGCGACCCCGCTATTGAAGAGTTGGGCACCGGGTATGCAACTCGGTAGATCTCCTTGCAGAAAGGACGGGAGATTGGCGACGGAAGCAGAGGCCAGCTTGTTGACCTTGCTAACCTTTCCATTTGACTGAGGTGCCGGAGGCGCAAGTACGTAATTGTTCTGTATCAGAATCGGTTGCTGTTGCGGTTGCATATACGGCGGTGCCAGCATCCAGCCTGGTGGAGCGAGAGGCGGCGCTCCATATTGCTGGTACTGATATTGTGCGCGATGATCGAGCGCATAATCCCCATCTCTGTAGCGACGGCGATCAGAAGTCAGATCATACGATGACTGTGCTCGTTGGCCATATGTTTGCTGCGACTCATACGAGTCCTTCTTCTTTGACTTCCCAAAAAGTCCCATTGTAGTGGTAGTTTGGTGGCGGTTCTTGGCTGTTGCTCAGCCTTGTAGGCGACGATCATTGAAGGGTTCGGTGACAATATTGAAGAGCATAGAAGCTAGAAGGGGAAAACGAAACCAAGACTAAATATAAGAGGCATTAAGAAGATATAGAACATCGAAAGAGAAACAAAGAGTGCCCGTGATAATGTCGTCAAGGGTTTTGGTAAGGGTTCCTATCCACATTTGGGGGGGTTATAAAGATAAAGTAAACCTAGAGCGGCCTTGCACCGCCTCGATGCGATGTACTTTGCCCTGTCGTATCCCAGCCTGGCGGTTCGTCGCCCAAGTCGGCGTCCCCATTGGACATAGAAACTTGGCAGGTTGACGAATCATGACCCGTAGGTCAACTTTTTCGATATCACAGATGCAGTGTGCTCACCAGGTACTCGAAATCCGAAGAATACTAGTAGCCAGGCACGCGCTTTCTCTACCCGGCCTGGAAGAAGGGACAAGAAGGAACAAGCCTTCTTTCATCCGGTCGTGTATGGGCCGTCTGATGGGTGACACCGAGACCATGAGCACACCATGACAGCATCCCTATGTCTCACATATCTCAAATTTCCCTTATATTTCCCTTGTGCCAATGCATACGGCATACTGACGACATGATCATGTTGAACGTTCGGAAGCATTTCTATGGCCATGATTAACTTCCAGCTTATGCATTTGGAATAGCTCTGCATCGGATCGGGAGCCCTGCCTTTGTGTCCGTCCGACCTTGGACGCCCGTTTGTAGGGTTCTCGCGCCGCCCCCGAAAGTCTAAAATGTGAGGCCGTTCAATTAGAGGCGTACAGTAAATAAATCGCTGCCTTGCGCTCAGGGCTGTGATTTCTTTGTAGGTACAGGCGCATGGCGGTCCGGAGCAAATATGCCAATAAATGAGGCTTATTGATCACTGTAGACCGTATGCATAACATTTGAGAATCTTCATGGTAGATTATTTCATACATAAATAAACAGAAGAGTGCTTCCCAACTGGTGGTACTGTTCCTGTCATTCCCCAGAGCTGTACGGAGGTACCGGTAACCAGAGCGGTGTCCCCCGCCTTATCGTACCTAGGCCCTCCGATAAGAGATGAAGCGAGGCTTATTGGAAATAGTAGTAACCATCAACACGTTTCACGACGACAAAGCGGTAGCACAGCACATATATATTTACTAATTAAACAGTCTTGGATTCAAAAAGAAGGGGCATGGCGAGCAACATATAGCCCTTGAAAGTGTAATGCCCCAGAGACCATGGATTTTGTAAGTAGGCCGGCTATAGATTCCCCATGAATGAGTGGAAATTAGATGCTGATTCCATGCCACAGTGGTCGAGACTGATCGCGGGTACTTCGCTCTCGCCGTCAACACCGAGCAAGGCTGCCTTTAATGATCCGGTGAAGCGCCTGGCGCGCTTTAGGAGGGAATACAGCCAGTTACTGGTACGTGGGAACCGTTGCGACCGAGGGGCGCGGATACTGACAGATACCAGCAAGAATGGCGACACGTTACGAACCTGTCGAAAGACACAGATACAGCCGACACCATCAGAGCATGCCTGCGCAATATCAACAAGTTCCTCAGCGATGAGTCGCGACTGCCATCTCCTCATCCGTGCCTGTCGTTTTCCGCCCAGAACCAGATCTACGTCTCAGCGGCCAAGATAGCGACGGTTTCCTACAACGAAGACATTATTAGGGAGGCTATCACCTTATTCAGTACACTTATTGAGAGCGAAGAGGAGGACTTCATAGAGAATGAGGCTTTCTCGCAGAGTTTGATGAACCTGCTGGCCCGCATCACTGGGGCGAATAGCATCCGACTAAACTCGGAGACCGAGGTGGATGTGATCGAGCTTGCCTTTGGCATCGCTGCGAAGATACGGCTGCAGCCGGAAATATTGCCGGCCTGGTTTACAACGGGAGATGTATCCTCTGACGATGAAGACAAGGGTCACCACGAGCGATTTACTGGAAAGACCAGCAAAGAGGACTTCCCCCTATTCTATCTTCTGGTAGACTATATCCATCATGAAGGGCGGATAGGAGATTTTGCGCGGACTGGTCTCTTATACATCATTGAGTCGGCGTCAGTCTCTATGCCTTTGGAGCAGTGGCTTGTTGAGAGCGACCTGGCAACATTGATGGCTACGGGGCTTGGCGCCCTTTACAGTCAGTTGAGCCGAAAGCTGGTCATTGACTACCCGGAAGACAGCTTTCCCATGATTCTAGCTATGTCCGACTTCAGACATCCGAGAGCGACGGCCGATATTGTTAGCTCTACTTCTACAGATTTCCAGGGCCACATGGAAACGTTTCTTTCGCATCTTGTGTTCTGGCAAGATGTCCTCGATCACTGCAAGTCTGTCGAAGTGAGGCAGACTTTGCTTGAGCATTTCCAAGTTATTTTTCTTCAACAGTTATTGTATGTGCGACACCCTGTGTCCTGGAATTCTGCTGATTATTCCCAGATACCCATCTCTTCTAGAGTCTTCGGATGCAGACGGCGGGTCATCAGTGGCCGTCCTCACGTACCTCCGGCGAGTTCTCGAATCTGTAGAACACCCAGATATGATACATCTCATCCTTAATTATTTATTAGCCCTGCCGGATACAACCATGTTAGAGTCCGTTGCGTCAACAAAATCCCTTGCTAGTGAAGCAAGAAAGCGGAAGTCAATGAACTTGGCAACTATGGGAACGCAGCAATCGACTCCTGATTTATTCAATCTTGTCGATCTTATTATTGGTAGCTTGCGTTCAAAAAGCGTCCAAACTATTACTGTGACCCTACAACTATTTTCGGTCATTTTACGGCGTCACCACCGGTACGCCGTATCAACCCTGCTCAGGACAACCCGGGTGGTGACAGATGGCCCGCAAAAATTGATTGGAGCTCACCAGATGGAGTTGGCATATATCCTTGACCTGGCCAACGATATTAGTGTGCAAGAGGGGTTCGACGAAATCTATGATGGCCACATTAAAGATGCAACTAACCTCCTTGAGAGCCACCCTTGCTCGCACCAGCTTATTGTGCCTGTAGGGGTCAGCAAACCTCCAGCAAAGCACTCAACCATTCCAGGAACCCCGCAAGATGTTCACCTCCACACCCTGAGGCCGGACGATCCCATCCTCAAGACCCTTCTGTCTATTCTGTCAACTTTCTTCACCAACTCGGTGGAAACAAACCTCGCCCTGACCGAAGCTCTCATCGACCTAGCAATATGCGGATACATGAACATCGAAGGCTGGCTCCTTCCCGACCCAAGCAAATACAAATACCCAACACCCCCTCAGCAAGCTCCTTCATCCAAACCAGTTAAGCCAGGCTCCCAAGCAGCCATCGAACTCTCGCAAATCGAAACTCTCCGCGAAGCCCGCCGCCGCCCAAACCTCTCCACTGCGGCAACCCCGCCCCTCCTCCTCACCATCCGCGCTCTCGTCGCCCAAACAACCACCTACCGCAGCGCCATCCCCCGCTTCGACGACCTCCTCCACTCCCGCCGCCAAGCATTCAAACTCGACGCCGAGTCTCCCCCTCCACCTATATCACGCCGCACCGACGCCCGTGGAAACCGCAAAAGCTCCGAATCGGACCGCTCCTCCAGCCCGCCTGCTCAGCGCCGCACGCCGCCGACCAGCACGTCTCGCACGCGCCGCCTAGGCGCCAGCGCTGCTATCGACTCCCTCGCGTCGCGCATCTTCCCTGAGCTAGCGTCGCGCTCGTCGTCGCCTCTAGCGAGGGGGCGGACGTCGCGCGAGCAGAAGCGCAGTGGACATGGGACGCCGAGTGGGGGTCGCGTGGTGTCGAATTCGCCGCTGAGAGCGTCGGAGACGGCTGGGGCAGGGTCGATGCTCGATGAAGATGGGGCTGCGTGGGAGGCAATGGGAAGTGCGAGTCAGTCTACTGCGTATGCGCATATTGATCGTGGGATATTGACGCGGAGAGTGGGGATGGCGAAGATTGTGGTTGGAGAGGCAGGTGGGAGGAGGGTGGTGGATACTGAGAGCATTGCGCCGAGTACGCCGGCTGGGAGCACGGTTGGAGATGGGGAAGGAGACGAGGAGGGGAGCGTGGTTACTTCGCGGACGGACGAGACGGGGACGGAGACTGGGACAGACCTTGAGGAGGAAGTGGTGGAGAAGATGGTCAGTGTGAGCCATGTTCTAACGAACATTATTGTACTGCAAGAGTTTATTCTTGAGTTGGCAGCGCTGGTACAGGTGCGAGCCGCCATGTTTGGAGAGGTCAAGTTTACATAGAACCAATTCGATACCATCATTAACAGTATATCGAAAATAATATCATATTTCTATATTTAGCATTACCTATTCGTTGTCGCCGATACGTCTGAAGAGGGACTCTATACCTCAATACAGCCAATTTAAATTAATTGAGTTTCTCATCTTGGTTCCATTTTACAATGGCCGGCCCATCGACTACAGCTTTAAGTGGTTGAACTCCTTTACTTGAATTATGGTTGCTGTAAACATTACTGTTATCGGCAGCCTCCTGAGACATTTGGGTGGCACCGATATTTCTACGTCATTGCGCCGATAACTCCCCAGATAACGACCGGCACAGGAAACTATGGGAGCAATGATCCGCACGAAAGGCCCATTATTGTTTCCCACATTTGCAAAGGTTATCGATGATTGCATATCCCCTATTCATGAGGAGCCATCGGTCAAATTTTCGTGAACACATCAGATATCACGTGCTTATCCTTTCGTCGCTGGTGAGCTCCCCTGGTTGACGTAGGTGATTTCGAACGTTGGTACTTGGTTCAACTGTCCCCCAGCTTTGGAGACTGCTTCGAGACCCTTAAACTACATTTTTTTCCGAGCCAGACTCTGGAAGCACCAACTTACTTCTCTAGTAATTGCAGAGGAGAATCACCTGTCTGGAACTCGATCCAATCCGGCTTTATACGCCCGTTACAGTCGCATGCCGGAGGGAAGCAACCAACGCCACGAAATGATATAAACGGAGCTACTTATTCAATTCGACCTGGGCCAAACCCCCATTGCGGGCATTATTAATCTACCATGGGCCTCTCAATGCGAAGATGGCGAGCCGTGGCTTTGATCGCAATATTTACGATTTTTGGAATATACCACCTAACGGCGTCGAGCCGCGAATGGACGCAGCCCGCGGGGCTAACAAAACCGAACGCACCAAAACCAAACGCTGTACCCAACGCCTCACCAAACAACCCGCCGAAGACGCCGCCGAAGACTGCGTCTGACAAGAGCGGGAAAACCCACTGGGAGAAACGACCAGAGCGATACCCAGTCGAATCTGTGCAACCTCTACCTCAGGGGACACCGAAACCCATACCCACCATCCAGGCCAAAGCACCGGTCCTTGATGTGGAAGCCAACGTGGAACGCAAGAGGCGCCTTGCTGCTGTCAAGGAGAGCTTCGACCGTAGCTGGGCTGGATACAAAAAACATGCGTGGCTACAAGACGAGGTTATTCCCGTTAAGGGAGGATCTAGGAATACATTTGGTGGCTGGGCAGCAACGCTCGTTGACTCCCTCGACACGTTATGGATAATGGGATTGGAGGATGATTTTGCAGAAGCTGTGGAGAGTCTAGATCAGCTGGACTTTTCGTATACAAAGGCGAAAACTATCAACGTCTTTGAGACTACGATCCGCTACTTGGGGGGGTTCTTGGCAGCTTACGATATCAGTGAGAGGAAATTCCCGAAGCTGCTGGTTAAGGCAGTGGAAGTTGCAGAGCTCATGATGTGCTCCTTCGACACGCCAAACCACATGCCTGTTGTCCGCTGGAACTGGCTCGAGTACATCGATGGTGAGGCTCAAGTAGCCCCCTTTAATATGGTCGTCGCGGAGCTGGGTTCGCTGTCCCTTGAGTTTACGCGCCTGAGCCAACTGACCGAGAACCCGAAATACTACGATGCCGTCCAGCGCATCTCCGATATGCTAGAAGAACACCAGAATAAAACTCTTCTGCCGGGAATGTGGCCCATAGCCGTCGATGCTGGAACACCAGCCTTCGATAGAGATAATGCCTTTACTCTTGGCGCCATGGTCGACTCTCTCTACGAGTACCTGCCAAAGCAATACATGCTACTGGGTGGGCTCCTCGAGCAGCCAAAGAAGATGTACGAGAAGTTCATGCCGGTGGCCAAGAAGCACCTCTTCTTCCGTCCCCTCAACCCAGACAACCTCGATATCCTAGTCTCTGGCGAAGTCCGGGTCACGGGCAAACCACCCATATACGAACTCAAGCCAGAAGGCCAGCACCTGACCTGCTTCGTAGGAGGCATGATTGGCATGGCCTCAAAGATCTTCAATCGCCCAGACGAGCTCGCGATAGCTGAGAAGCTAACCAACGGCTGCGTCTGGGCCTACGAGTCTCAAATCCACGGTGTCGCACCAGAGCTCTTCCGCCTGGTGCCATGCAGCAACTCCACAAACCCCACCTGCCAGTGGTCCGAGGAGGCGTGGCACGCTGCGATCCCGAGTCTCCCCTCCGACGCTGCAGCTGCTCAAAAGAAGATTATGAACTACAGGCTCGCACCGGGGTTTACGTCGTACCCGGATGCGAAATACCTTCTTCGTCCGGAGGCTATTGAGTCTGTGTTCATGATGTACCGGATCACGGGCGACCAGGCGTGGATGGATAAGGGGTGGCGTATGTTCCAGTCGATCGAGAAGATCACGCGGACGAACATTGCGAATAGTGCGATTGATGATGTAACGAAGCCAAAGCCGAAGAAGCTTGATAGCATGGAGAGCTTCTGGCTGGCGGAAACGCTGAAATATTTCTATCTGCTGTTTAGCGAGTTCGATGTTGTGAATTTGGATGAGTGGGTGTTGAACACTGAGGCTCATCCGTTCAAGCGGCCGGTGTAAGGATATGAGCTTGAAGTCTCTGTGTTTGAACTGTTTTGTGTGTATTTGGGGCGTTGGAATCGGCTGGTCAGTCATGTGCTTCACACTGAAAAAGGTTAATACCGGGGCTTACAGGCCACTTGGGATAGATGGGACTACTTGGATAGATTGGAAAGGGGGTGGACAGGAATTGAATCAAGGCATAGGAGCTGCGAACACATGGGTTTTCTCCATGATGCAGCATTTATTTAATAATCCGTAGTATCAAATGTGCGGAATATTACGCTATTTATTATACAGTGATAGTTACACAACCTGAGCAACAACGACGTTTGTAGGAAGTCTTGGGTGATGACCGACTTTTGGGCGCCATCAGTGCTCTACCCCACTTATTGATTTACATGTACTCCGTAGCTCCTGGTAGTATTCTAAAATAGAAGCCCTACTGTTTCATCGTCAATAGATGTTGCAAATCTGGGCAATAATATGGGCCCTCCTGCGGATCATTACTTCAACGGTTTTCCCGTGCCGCTCCCTATCTAGGTAGTTGCCTTGGTATGATCACAGTCAAGGGGTCTTCACGCACAAGAGCACTCGTAGGGTCACTAGAATTGAGGGTTTCGAAATCCAATGAGGATATCACGAGGTTTGGTATAAAGATCTTGTCGCGATACTACCTAGAGTGCCAAAGAAACCAACATTGCTATGATCGCCCTTGACTTCCTTTGCTGCTAGAAAAAGAACCAGTTCTCATTCCCGTAATGTAAGCGCGACAGGCGCATGAACTGCGTTTACTTTTGCATCATAAGCTGGACGAACTCGTTGTCTGGTGGATGTTAGCAAGCTGCCAGACATGAGAAGGAGAAGTTCAGCGTACAATCAATACGTCCGTCACCGTCCTGGTCAGCCTCGCGGATCATCTCATCAACCTCCTCATCAGTCAACTTCTCGCCAATAGATGTCATGACATGGCGAAGCTCGGCAGCGGAGATGAAACCGTTGTTATCACGATCGAAGACCTGGTAGTGAACGATTAGTTTAGATATTCCAAGCCACCCAATGTGCACTAACCTTGAAAGCCTCACGGATCTCATCCTCGGAATCGGTATCCTTCATCTTTCTTGCCATCATCGTCAGGAACTCTGCCCAGGAGTTAGCTATCTCGTCGCGGTATGTGGCTGGTCGTGTTTACCTGGGAAGTCGATGGTGCCGTTGTTGTCGGCGTCAACCTCGTTGATCATGTCCTGCAACTCAGACTCCGATGGGTTCTGGCCCAGGGATCTCATGACAGTTCCAAGCTCCTTGGTGGTGATTTGTCCTGCGCACAGGCTGTTAGCATCGATGCTGCCCAATGTCCTGCGACTTGCGACAAAGCGGTGTGATGCGCCAGTGGGCTTTCTGAAGCTATTTTGATGTCGCAATCACCATATACCCAAGTGGCATCTGGTATTTCAAAGAAAGGAATATGTAATGACTAACCATCGCCATCTTTGTCCTGTACGAGGTAAAAGTTAGTTTCAGGCTGTAGAGAGGGGTAATAGCTGTCACGACAGCGACGGGGGTGTAGGGGCTACATACGAACAGAGAGAAAGCCTCCTTGAACTCAGAAACCTGATCCTCGGTGAGAGCGTCGGCCTGTAGACATTATGTTAGAGATATTGAAGCTGTTGTTGTGCGGGCGCAAGCTGGTCTGGCCAGCGCGTCCCGATTGCGGGGTGAAAGTGAGGCTACGCACCATGTTGGACGATGTGGTGATGAAGTTGGGGGTAGGAGGTATATGTTGTTATATTCTGTTATATATAATTCAGTATGATGACTTTAGAAATTGTTGTTGAGCAAAAAAGAGTCACAAACCTCAAGGTTGTCGAAATATGGAGGGGAAAGTTGTGGGAGACTCGATTGTGCTGACGTCCGCCCAGCTGTGTTGATAAGTGCCAACATGCGAAGAGGCTCATGCGCTAGCAACGGTACCCTTAATGCACGACGATGTCGTTCAGCCTTATGGCTCAGGCCCGCGGATTGTGCCAATACCGCCAATACCTTCTAGCTACCAGCCTCTCCAGATGTCGCTATCTGTATTTCATGAAGTGCACATATCCTTAAACCCGATAAAGAATTGAAGCGCTCGACAAATCAACATATTTTGCACCTTGCAGACGGAACCTCACAGCGGAGGGCGGCCGCCATGGCCTGGCGAGATCGCACCAATCTGTACGGGCCTCCCCCATCCTGACACCTTGCGGGACACCAGCTGACCGATTCACAGTTATATTTCCTATCGTCAATCATATTCCCACCACCCAGCTAAGAAGCAACGATATGGCGCATCTACAGGCAATGGCTACTATGAGTCTGGCTTGGGGGAGGAGCACCGGGGGCTCATGTCGCCGAGCGCATTCGAAGATGACGGCGACGCTATAATTGAGATGGACCTGCTGCCACCAAGATGGGCAGACATCAGCGACGAAATCACAGAGCTCTTGGGGGACATAGCAGGGAAATCACAGAAGTTAGAGAAGCTGCATCAGAAGCATGTGCTCCCTGGGTTCGATGACGACGTCGTGAAGCGGAACGAAGAGGGGGAGATTGAACGGTTGACGCAAGGGATCACACAAGGGTTCCATGACTGTCAAAGGTCGATAAAGAGGATAGACAACATGGTGAAAGAGTCCAAGCAGCAGGGGACCATCAGCAGTGGAGAGGAAACCATGGCGAAAAACATACAAATATCGCTGGCGGGGCGTGTACAGGAGGCCAGTGCTGGTTTCAGGAAAAAGCAGAGCGCATACCTGAAAAGTAATGCCTCCATCCACATGGCCATCCCACATACTAACACTGTATAGAATTACGAGGCCTTGGTGGCATGAGCTCGCCGATGGACCGATCAGCGACTCCCCAGTTCGCCAACTACACAGACCCGTCGTTGATGGAATCCGATGCCGACAAATCATATTCGGAGTCGACACTACTTCAAACAACCCACAAACAACTCACCTCAAATGACAGTGCCATCATGCAGCGTGAACGTGAAATAACAGACATCGCACAGGGTATTATCGAACTCGCGGACATCTTCAAAGACCTGCAGGCTATGGTGATAGACCAGGGAACAATGCTTGATCGGATCGACTACAACGTGGAACGGATGGCTACAGACGTTAAAGCTGCCGATAAGCAGTTAACAGTGGCAACGGGGTATCAGAAGAAGTCGGTGAAGCGGAAAATAATTCTTTTGCTTATAATTATCATAGCGGGGATGTTTATCCTGCTGATCATTAAACCGAAGGGCGGCAGTAGGAGTTCGTCGGACGAAGAGATACCACCACCGCCTCAGAGGAGGCTATTGTAATTTATTCTCTGAATATATTTTCCCAAATAGTTGGTCGCGAAATGTGATATAATCCATAGCTTGTTATGATACGTATGAGAAAGCCCAGGAATGCTCCTCAGGTGCCTTCGAACTTTGAAGTTCCACCATCACTTTGAACTACAGACTCCTGTACGTAGTCACGGATTATTGGAAGGTAAAGGCTGAGGGTAAGAGAAACCGTTGTGCTAAATGGCCAACTCAATATATGTGATAAGAATATATCGCTTTAAATATCTATTGTCATTTCATCGTGAGATATGGTTATATCTACTTCTTTCTAGAACTAGAATTTATGAGCTTTTTCTTGATGTGCTTTGGGATCTTCTCCTTTCTCTTCTCGCGCTTTTCTTCCTTGACGGCCATTTTGTGCTCCTGGCATGAAGTTAGTAGATATTATTGGCCGGCAGGGGTAACAAGAAAGGTGATAACTAACCTTCTTCTGATCCTTATCCTCAAATCGTTTCCCTCTCGGCGTACCCTTCTCGAATCGGCTCTCGTCGTCTTCCGAATCTTCCTCGTCCTCGTCGCTGCTGGTGCCGCTTGCAGTTCCATCCGCGTCCTGCGCTCCAGCAGTCTTATCGGCCAATAGGTTAGCATACACCAGGGAGCTCTTTCCCTCCTTTCCAACTTGTGCAGCGTCTCTCTCAATATCATAAACCTGCTCGAGGGTTTGTGGGATATACTGCTGTCTGAAAACCTCGTTCTCGACTTGTTGCCTGGCAGCGACCTCATCGGCATCTCCTGCGAGACCCGCTGCCTCATCTTCCTCTTCGCCCTTAGCCTTGGCTACGAAAAGGGCCTCCAGGCGAGATGTAACTGTGGCATCGGAATAAGGACCGGTGGTAATAAAGCTGAAGAGCGCCTGTTCTGATAGCGTGTCGACGTTCTTGCGTCTGAAGAAATCCGATACGTTCTTGATGTCCATTCTCAAGAACTCTAGCGATCTTGGATGATCATGCTCTACACTCTGCGAGACATCAATGATAAAAAGTCTTGAATTGTGATACAACACATTGTACTCGGACAAATCAGCGTGTACAAGCTTGCAGACTTGGTACATCTTCGCCATCAACCCCACAAGTTCAAGATACAGTACTCTCCAGCGCTCATCAACTTCATCAGCCGTACCGTGCATCTCTGCATCACGCAGACGGGGTGCAGCCCATCCCTTCTTATCACCAAGGAACTCCATGGCGAGCACGTGGAGACGAAGGTATATCGGCTCTGGGCAAGGAATACCAGCGGCGAATAGGCGCCTCAGGTTACGCATCTCTTTCTCCGCCCACACCTTGACCATAGCTCTGTTCGAGGACTTGTTGTATCCGCCACGGAAGCGATGCTCGCCGGTGACATAGCGATCACGATCCTTGAAGACCAAGATGCTCGTCTTATACACCTTGATGGCACGGTGTAGAGGGGTTGGCTCTGGGTCTTCGGCAGTGGGAGGCGAGACGGAAAGCGCACCGTATACGTTGGCTTCCTTTCCGGTACTGAGACAGCCGTTTATTTCGGAGACAACACCTCTGTTGATCATCTGCAGCAGAATCATTCGTGTACGGGGATCGAGAACTTGCTCGCTGGTTGCACGGTCTGACTTGTCCTTCTCATGGCTTTTGGAGTCTTTGCTGAGACCTCCCATGCCTCCGTCAAGGCGAATCTTCGCAGCATGCTTTGTAAGACTTGTTATTTGGTCGTCGACGCTGGCTTTGGCATTTACTATCGGTTTCGATTGTGGGTTTATTTTCGGGAGGTTCGCGGAGTTCGAGTGTAGCTGTCTCTGGCGGTTATAAGATTTTGTTAAATCAGAGCTATTGGGATCCCAGTCTAGATCATCCAAAGCACCCTCATCTTCGTCGAAAATATCGTCGTAGGTTTCGTCTTCCTCAACCTCTTCTTCGCCTTCTTGCCCCTCCAAAGCGGCCGCACGTGCGGGGTTATCTTCTGGGTTTAGCGGGGTAGGCTCATAGCCCTCGTTTGGGACATAGGTATGGCTTGGGGCTTGCCCAGCTGCCGGAGTAGATGCCATAACTGAGATATATAGATATCTCAAGAGTTTTGTGGCAGTCGAAAATGTTCCGAGTAGAAATCTTAACAAACGTTGGGTACGGTTAGAATCATTATCAGTAATTATTTTTTGCCCAATCTGTAATCGGTGGGCGGTGAGGCCTGACAAAATAATCCGCGCTAATTTGACTCGGGACCCCGTCGCGTCCAACTCCACATCGACGCGATGCGACAGATGAATCCGTGCCTCGACTTAATGGACGAATAATGCCAACGCCAGCCACTACCTCACGACCCCCGAATATCTGAGATTATAGAAAGAACACATTTTTGTTTTCACATGCGATTGGCGCTCAAATACCCAATAGATAAACCGGTGTGCTCGTAGGGCGCTTCGGGCATCGCGAAGATGCATATCAAGCAGATCATCATCCAAGGGTTCAAGAGGTATGATTTATGGAACATAATGGTCGCGTATCATTGCTGATGATGCGCCAGTTACAAGGAACAAACCGTCATCGAACCTTTCTCTCCAAAGTGCAATGTGATTGTCGGTCGCAATGGTTCCGGAAAGAGTAACTTCTTTGCCGCGATTCGATTCGTACTCAGCGATGCCTACACGCAGATGGGGAGGGAGGAGCGCCAGGCTCTGCTCCACGAAGGCTCCGGATCAGCTGTGATGTCAGCGTATGTGGAGATCATTTTTGATAACGAGGATGGCCGATTTCCGACTGGCAAGGACGAATTGATTCTGAGGCGGACAATTGGGCTGAAAAAGGACGAATACTCTCTGGATCGCAAAAATGCGACGAAGACCGACGTTATGAATCTACTCGAATCGGCCGGTTTCTCTCGATCCAACCCATATTATATTGTTCCTCAGGGCCGCGTTACGACATTGACGAATATGAAGGACACGGAACGCCTTACCCTGCTGAAGGAGGTCGCCGGGACGCAAGTTTATGAGGCCAGAAGAGCTGAGTCGCTCAAAATCATGACTGAGACTAAAAACAAGCGCGACAAGATCGATGAGCTTCTCGACTATATCAGGAGCAGGTTGAAGGATCTTGAAGAAGAGAAGGAAGAACTGCGGGGATATCAAGACAAGGACAAGGAAAGGAGATGTCTCGATTACACCCTGCTTCACAGAGAGCAAGTCAAAATAGCTGAGCGCCTTGATGAGATAGAAGAATTCCGCCAGGGCGGCACAGATAACATGGATGAGAGCAGAGAAGCTTTCATCGATGGAGAGAATGAGCTCGCAGCTCTCAAGGATGAAGTCAAACAGCTGTGCAACCAAATGGAGCTGCTTAAGATCGATAGACGTCAACTGGAGGAAGATCGCCGGGAGTCGGCAAGATCCCAGGCCAAGGTTGAGCTTGAAGTTAAGAAACTCGCAGATGGCCAGTCCGCCTCGGAACAAGCGCGTCAACGTCAAAAACAGGAGCTGCAGGCCGTGAAGAAGGAAATGTCGGAGAAAGACGCCGAACTTGCGAAGATCGTCCCCGACTATAACAAAGCAAAGGCACAGGAGGTCGAAGTAAAGTCTGCACTGGATGCTTCAGATGCTAGCAGGCAGCGCCTTCTTGCGAAACAAGGCCGTAACTCTCAGTTTAAGTCCAAAGCCGAGCGAGATAAGTGGCTTAGAAAAGAGATCGAAGTACTTAATAATACGCTTGCAACCCAAAAAGCCAACCGCATGGATGCCGACGAGGATGTAAAGGCCGTTCAGACGGAAATCAAAGGGCTCGAGAAGGAAATCAGCGGCCTGCGCGAAAGATTGGAAGGCTGGGGTGGCAACCGCCAAGCGCTCACTGAGCAAGTCACCAATGCAAAGGATGCTCTTGAGCGGCTGTCTGACGACAGAAAAGTTCTTCGCCGTGAAGATGACAAACTCGAGTCCATCACTGAGAATGCACGCCGCGAGATGAACAGGGCTGAACAAGATCTTGCGCATTCTATGGACGGGGCGACTGCAAGAGGTCTAGCGACGGTCAGACGCCTAAAGAGGGAGCAAAATATCTCAGGAGCTTACGGAACCGTAGCGGAACTTCTCCAAGTTGGTGAAAACTACCGTATAGCAGTTGAACAGACGGCCGGGAACAGCTTGTTTCATTACGTAGTGGACAATGAGGCGACGGCGACAAAATTAGCCAAGGCGCTCTATGACCAGCACGGTGGAAGAGTCACATTTATGCCTCTATCTCAGCTCCGCCCACGACCCGCAAATTTTCCCAAAGCCAACGACGCAATCCCGATGCTGAGCAAGATCAAATACGACGCGCGATATGAGAATGCCTTCCAACAAGTCTTTGGCAAGACCATCATCTGCCCGAACCTGACCATTGCTGGCCAGTATGCTCGCAGCCACGGTCTCAATGCGATTACCACGGATGGTGACACCGCCAACAAGAAGGGTGCTATGACCGGTGGCTACATCGACCCGCGCAAATCGCGCATTGAAGCTGTCCGCGCCGCCGAGCGCTGGCGCGAGGAGTACGACGGCCACCGCGTCCGCGCGACAGAGCTCAGACGCGAAATCGAGCGCAAAGACCAGGAGATCACCGCCGCCATGGGCGATCTGCAAAAACTAGAGCAGAGCCTGCGGAGACTCGATGACAGCTTTGATCCCCTCCGTTCAGAGCTCCGCAACAAAGACTCGCACCTCGACCAGAAGAAAGACCAACTCGACAGCAAGGTGCGCGGCCGCGATGCCGTCGATAACATGCTGAAGCAGTTCGGCGACCAGACCGAAGCCTACGACGCCGAACTAGCATCAGAGTTCAAGAAAGCTCTCACACAAGACGAGGAGTCCCAGCTCGAGGAACTAAACTCATCCGTCCAAGAACTCCGCAGCCAATGGAACGAACTCAGTTCCGCCCGCCGCAAACTCGAGAACCGCAAGAACCTCCTCGAGATCGACATCCGCGAGAACCTCCGCCTAAAGCTCGACCAGCTCAACAACCAAGACGCCGACGCCAGCGCCTCCGGTGACTCGCATGACCTCAAAGAAGCCCAGCGCGAGCTCAAACGCATCACCAAAACCGCCGCGGCTGTCGACGCCAAGCTCGCAGCCAACGAAACTGAGATCGAGCGCGCGGACTCTGAAACCGCGCGTCTGCGCCGCGAACAGGCTGCTAAGGAGGCACAGCAGGAAGAGCTCGCTAAGACGATGGAGACGGTGAAGAAGAAGATGGATCGTAGTATCTCCAAGAAAGCGGAACTCACCGCCCTCGCAGCCGAGTGCGCGAAGAATATCCGCGACCTCGGCGTCCTCCCCGAAGAAGCCTTTGAGCGCTTCGCCCGCATGGAGAGTAAGCAAGTTGCTAAGCGGTTGGAGCGCGCCAATGAGGCGTTGAAGGCGTTTAAGCATGTTAACAAGAAGGCATTTGAGCAGTACGCTTCTTTCACCGCGCAGCGCGAGACTCTGACCAAGCGCCGCAAGGAACTAGAGGCCAGTCAGGGCGCTATCGAGGAACTTGTCCTTGTCCTCGATCAGCGCAAGGATGAAGCTATCGAGCGCACATTCAAGCAGGTCTCGCGCGAGTTCGCGGGCGTGTTTGAGCGCCTTGTTCCCGCGGGGAGGGGGAGATTGGTTATCCAGCGCAAAACGGATGTTAATCTTGATGAAGAGGAGGGTGCGGGGGATGGGGTGGAGAATTACACCGGTGTGGGGATCTCGGTGTCGTTTAATAGTAAGCATGATGAGCAGCAGCGGATTCAGCAGCTTAGTGGTGGGCAGAAGAGTAAGTTCCCCTTTCCCCCTTACCCAGTCCGCTTTTTTTTGGGCATGGAATTTTTAAACTAACACCCCCCCAGGTCTCTGCGCACTCGCCCTCGTCTTCGCAATCCAGCAATGCGACCCCGCGCCCTTCTACCTCTTCGACGAAATCGACGCCAACCTCGACGCCCAATACCGCACCGCCGTCGCCCAAATGCTCGCCGCCGTCTCGGCCCAACAATCTCAAGCCGCCTCTGGCGCCCTTGCCGAGGGCGAGCGCGTAATGAGTGGTCAGTTTATTTGTACGACGTTCAGGCCGGAGATGGTGTTGGTGGCGGATAAGACGTATGGGGTTATGTTTGGGGCGAATAAGACGAGTAGGGTGGAGGCGGTTAGTAGGGAGAAGGCGTTGGAGTTTGTGGAGGGGCAGAAACCATAGGTGGTTACTCCCCATTTTTCTCGTAAGTTGCTGGGAAGGGGGGAGGGGGGAGGGGGGAGGGAGGATGTGCTACGATGGATGGATGGATGGATATGCGGGAGTTGGGGGCGTAATGATATAATGTCGATTCTCTATTTAGTTGTTTGCTGGCGGCGCCTGTGGCGTGGATGTGTATGCTAGCTAGCTTTTTTGTAGATTGCTGGGGATGTGTTCGATAAAATACCAAGCGTATTTTGCTATTTAATATTGTCGTCTCTTCTTACGTTCATGTCACGATCATTTATGGATGGATGTGGTTGGCTTCACGGTTTGCGGATCACTTAGATAGTAGGGATTGATGTGATGGGTACTAGGGTATCTCATTGTATGTATTATTCTCCCCCCCCTTTCCTCTATCCACCGAACACCAGCTCCTCTTTTTCATCTATCAAAATCCCACCGCACCGAGCGTCTTTATTTCTAAGTCTCGTCTCTATTGCCTCTCTCTATTCAAAAAACGAACAAAAAACGGGAAAGAAAGATTCTAAAAAAGAAAAATCATGACGAGAATTTGTCGGATATCCAGAATTTTTTGTTGCCGCGGCCAATCAAATATCCACCAGCCGAATTTGTACTATTCCCAAGCAAAAAGCGATATGTTGAAAAGGTGTATGTGTGCATCCCAAAGCGTGGGGAGGGGAGGAGACTGAAATATCGTACAAATACACGCCGACAACAAGACGCCGCCAGCGATCAACCACAGAGCAAAAAGAAACGTAACCAAACGGCTCGTTCTCTACTCCGCAACCAAAATCGGCAACGCCTTAGCAGTCATCTGCGCCGAGTGACTGAGCCTCCTCTTCGCCTGCGACGCCGCCGCAACACCAGTCGTCACCGTGGCCTTCTTTCCTCCAACCAACTCCGCCTCCGCAAGCTCCTGGGCCTTTCCGCCGGTCAAATCCTTCGGCGGCTCCCCGGAGCCATGCAAATTCCTATAAAAATAAACCCCGCTCCCCTCCACCGTCTCCTCCACAAACTTGCACTTCCTTTGATTCTTCCAGAACGCCCACATAAACGGCGTCGCACGATCAGCGCGGTAATGCGTACCCATCACCTTGCGGATAGCGTCCGAGGCCTCGCCGGCGTGGTAGAACGGGATGGTGGAGACGAGGTGGTGGCATACGTGCGTGCCGATGATATCGTGGAAGAGGTGCGTGTCGATGAAGCCGAGGTCGCGGTCGATGGTGGCGGTGGCGCCGCGGGCGAAGGTCCAGGTGTTGTTGTTGTAGTGGGGGAGGCTGCCGTCGGTGTGTTGGAGGAAGGTGATGGCGACTGTTGGGGGGGTGGGGGTTAGCTTGTGTTTTATTTGGTTTGTAGGGGTAGGTGGGGGTAGGTAGGGGTAGAAGGGAAGGGTAGGGGGGACTAACCAATCCAGTGGTTCACCCAGAGGTAGGGGATCATATAGTAGAGAACCATGTTCCAGCTACCGATCATCTGTCCACCAACAATAAGGAGGCCAATCATAGCAGCAACGCCAGCATCGCTGAGCATGATCAAAGGCAACTGCTCCTTCTTGAACAGCACGCTGTCCTCGCCGAAGTAGAAGTGAGAGAACTGCGGGAATCCCTTATCGTACTTCTGTCCAGTAAGGTTGGCGAAGAGGTATCCAGGCCACCCGAAAAGCTGGTGCTTGATGCACACCCACAAGGTGACGAGAGGGGCGTCCTCAGCAAGGTGGGACAGCTCCACAGACTCAACATCCGCATCCTGGCCCTTATACGACTTAACCCAGCTCTCACGCACATGCGGCACGAAAGCAGTATCCTTATCGATATTTCCAGTAGCCTTGTGGTGGGCGCTGTGGCTGATTCTCCAGCTGTGGAAGGGGACGAGGAGGAAGGAGTGCATGATAAGACCCATGATGTTGTTGAGTTTCTTGTTCTTGCTGAAAGCGCCGTGGCCGCACTCGTGTGCCAGGATCCAGATCCCGGTGAACACGAAGCCCTGGACCACGGAGTAGGCGGCCCAGGCGACGCCGCGCGCGTAGGCGTTGGGGATGTACTCGATGTAGGAGGCGGCGTAGCAGAGGGCGGCGACGTAGAAGTAGTCGCGCACCACGTAGGCCATGGAGCGGAGGATGGAGGGCTGGAAGCAGTGGGCTGGGATGGCGTCGTGGATCATCTTCATGGTGTAGGTGGGCAGCTCAAAGACCTGGCCGTTCTGGTCGATGTGCTTTCCCACCTTGGAGGAGGGAGCAGCATCGGAGGAGCGTCTTGCGGCAGCCATGATGGGCTCTCGTCGTTGTGATGGCGAGAGGGCAGGATGGTAGGGAGGGGATGTGGAGGAGGAAGGAGGGAGGAAGGGAGAAAGTGTCAAAAGTTCATCGAGATGGCGGCGTGGGGTAGGGGCGGGTCTTATAAACCGACACACACAAGCAGATTCAGATTCAGGAGGCCATCCATGGCCGATGGGTGCACTTCTCCACAGTAATCCACAAGGGCGGACGAAGGACTGGGTGGGCTAGGAGGGCGGCTTACCGAAGGACAACAGACAGATTATGGAGGGGCCATTGGAGATTGCAGTTAGGCCGTGTACTCTCAGGCACTTTTTTTTTTGAGAGAGCTAGAGGATCTTCCCAGCGGTGCAAGGTTTGTTAGTTAGACTACTTCCGTAGAGGAGCAGGAGTCAGTAGTCAGTCTAGTGCCCCATTGCCGCGTCGAGATTGAGATTTCTCCATGGCGGTGTTTTGTGGCTGCCAAGGCTAGTTTGGTTGGATCCTCAACAAGAAAATGGGTAAATATGATAGGAGTATGGTATGGATAAGATGGCCGCGTTGCCAATAATTGCTAGATCCGTATAGATGATGATAATAATAATAATGGATCTGGCCACTGTCCAAGCAGTAGTTTCAGTTGCATTCCAATGCATCATCTATGCATCTCCTCTCTCTCCTTACATTTCCGATCCGTACCATCAATTTCCATGGTGATCCAGTCAGTTAGTCCAATCGGTAGCGGGATAATGGACAACAAACAGGAGGAAAAAAAAAAGATGGAGAAGGAAGGGATGAGGCGAGAAGGAGAAAAAAAGCCGCTTGCCGCCATATGAAATCTCCCGTTGAAACCCACGTGCTAGCGGCGACCGCTCCTTTCTATTTCTGTGCTAGTGGCTACTGGATTAGGCGTAGCGTGACAGGAACGAGTTGGAGAATGTGCAGGGTCTAGTCGTACTTCGTAAATGGAAAGCTCCGGATTGGCAAACCGAAGGAATTTCCTTTCCTTCCATGTTGTGGTACTTGAGATTAATGTTGGTTTCACTGCGTAATTAGATGTACCCCTTTCCTTATTTTCCTCTCCTCTCCTATTCAATTATCTCATCACTTCTTCCCCCCTCCCTCTACTTAATCACGTGCCAACAACCCCTAATCCCTATTGGAGTTTATCTCTACTAGACCCCTTTTACCCACCCCGTCCCTCAACTGCAGTAGGAGAAAAAAAAATCCAAAAAATCCAAAAATCCCCAAATTTAAGTTTCGCACTAGTGGACCCAATGCATGTACAGCTAAGCGAGAATTGCCCCCCCTGGTCTTCTTGCTTCGCCCCAATTCGAGATTCGTGTCGTGGAATTCGTACACTATACTACTTTGGTCTTAGCGCAATGGGGGTTCCGAGATGTCGTCTAGAAGGGGCATGTGGGTGTTTGTTCAACAGATTTTGGATGGTACGTACTTGGTCTTATCGGATAGGGGCGATGTCTTATCGCTGACACCTTGGCTTGCGTGCGTGGTGTGGTGGTGGTGGTGGTGGTGTTTAGCATGTGACACTGGCTGTATGCATGTGCG
This sequence comes from Pseudogymnoascus sp. 05NY08, assembly GCA_001662605.1. Lineage (NCBI taxonomy): Eukaryota > Fungi > Ascomycota > Leotiomycetes > Thelebolales > Thelebolaceae > Pseudogymnoascus > Pseudogymnoascus sp. 05NY08. The sequence continues at coordinate 59,316 of KV458886.1, forward strand.
AGTGCGAGTGCGAGTGCGAGTGGGAGGAGTGGGATATGCATGTGCAGCTGAAAACGATGCTGCAGGAGGGAGAGGATCGAGTTGGTTTGTTACGTGCCGCTTCATGTACGTATTGTACTGCTGTACTGTACTATTCAAGTGGAAGGAATGAAAGGCAGTGGCGATTTGAGGGGTGGAGTTTCTACGCGTCTTGCATATTGGCACGAGAAAGAGACGGGAGTTTACCCACGTGTGGTAGGCCACGATAAATCACTGGTATTGTATGAATATGCAGCTGTGAGAATGCAGACTTAATAACTCATGATTGAGAAATCTATAGAAGGGCAAAGGCCCGACAAATCTGCCGATGATGTAGTAAACGCATCCAAGACTCTGATGGGAGAGACGTCCACGACGAAGATGAAACCAATGCAAAAAGTTGATGAGAGAGACCCCCACAACTATAATAAAATCAATATGATAGTCGCAAGAGAATACTCATACCGACAACGCGGATTTAGGAATCGTTCTCGGAGGACAGCTCCAGGGGCGGCAATGGCGGTAGCCGCCCCTCCAACAGTCCCCTTCAACTCCCACTCCCACTCCCACTCCAGACCCCGAAAACCACAGCATCGTTCAGCTGCCCGAGTCGGTGTCAGGACTCTGCGGTGCGCACCCTGAATATATGACCAACTTTACGACCAAGGACGCTTTTGATAGTAGTGATACTATCTCCGAAGGAGTCAGCCATGAGACAGCACTGCCAGGGTGATGTATGCTGCGGAGTTGGTGTGGTGGCGGTGTCGAGGGAGGGATGGGCAGTCATGGCGTGCTGCGGCGAGAGACGACGGGGAGAGTCGTTGATGAGAGGAGAGGAGGGCGACGGTGACAGGAATTCATCGGCGACAGGATATCGATGACAGAATGGTACCTACAACAACAACAACAACAACAACAACAACAACAACAAGCAACTCCGCCCACACACAAGAGCAGCATATCAGGTGAGTCGTTCATGTGTTTAGTATGTTCTTCAAGTTCCAACCTTACGAAGTTTTCCCACCTCCTTTTCGAGCTCATCTTTCATTGTCTCAAGTGACCTCCTCTGTGCCCCCTTCTTATCTCGCGGACGGCCTGGCATTCCTCGAGCTCTCCTTTCGGAGATTCACTCTCTCCTAGATCGTTGTCCTCGGGCAGGTTAAGGAAGGCAGTCGCAGCCTTTTGCAGCTTATGGGTTTGGGCGTTGTTGTCTCCTTCAGGTCATTTGAAAGTTCTTTGGTTCTTGCTTCATCAGACATGGCGGCAAGTAGAACAGATGAACAGGCCCACATCAGGTCCTGATTCGAAGTATAAATGTTTATTATACCGCCGAATAGAATGTCTGAACTTTCGGGCAGGTTCATGCATCTCCAGAGTCTTGTGAGCGCATTTCATACTCTTCATTATCCATATTTCACTGTAAAAGTTGTCAAGGGGCTTTATTATTATATTTTTTGACTTTCGACGTCGTTCCGAAGGAAGGTGCGGCTTTCTTGGCCATGCGAGTCGCAAAGGAAGGCGCGACCCTTTCAACTACGCGGTTTGTAAGGGAAGGTGTATCTCTCTCGACCAGAGGAAGGTGCTACCCTGCCAACCATGTTATAAAGGAAGGCGCGACTCTCTAAACTACGATATTTGCGAAAGGAGGAGCCCTTCACCGTACTCCCGTAAGTAGCCAGAAGGAAGGTGCGGCTCTCTCGACTGCGAGGTTTACAAAGGAAGGAACCACCTACTGCACTCTCGGAGGTATCCATATTGCTTGTCCAACCACCCGGGGGCTGGTCATGCCGTACTGCTGTAGTGATAGGGGGTGGTGGTAAAACGGTGATAACCTTATTCTTATTTATAGTTCATCTGAGACGACCCTTATAAACTTTTACAGCATCACAAGCAGGAGCACGGGAAGCAATTTCATGGTGACCACAGTTTCTTTCGTGATCCTTGGTCTTGACGACCACAGGCGTGGGTGGCGACCCGCGCATTAAAGATACGGGCGGATGAGTTGGAAGAGTACTCTAGTGAGAGAGGGCGGTGGGAAGAGTCGATTATGTGAAGAGGATGTAGGTGACAGACAGGGGTCGTCGGTGACAGGAGTCCATCAACGACAAGAACTCATCAAGAACATTTTGCCGTCAGCCCAGTCTGCTGGTCGTTCTCGATCTACCATCTCCTTCTAAACCCCACCCACAATGGAACCGTCGCTCGAGTCATTGTAGAATAGGGTATAGTCTGCGTTTCAGTAATCCCTGTGCGTAGCATCGGCACTCAGGGGTGTTTTATATAGTAACTCGAATTCTGCTAGATCCTCCGGCGGGCGGGTGAACAGGAACACCACGCCGAGTATGGAAATACAGGACTCGCATTATATCTATGATATATTTTCGATCCGAATCGGTGTAAGAGTAAGACAAGGTGCGGTGAGGTGGCAGTATTATATTCTGCTCCCCGGATACAGGGAATTGGCTGCTCATCGAGGACTCACACATATATCAGGACACAAGCGCGATGCCAATATAAAATTCAATCCCCAAAAACTAAATACATAAGTATCCCACTCTCGTCGCCAATACCATATATCCAAAGAAATCAAGTAAATAGATAGTGAAGAAATCCATCCATCCCATCATCACCCAATCTGCCCCTGTCATATATAATCTGTCATTGATCCCCTGGAATCCGGTTGAATCTGCTGTCGATTGATTCTCTGAATATCTGGTTGAATGTGTTCGTTGATCCTCTGGGCTGGTGGCTAAAACTACCAGTAGCTGATCTATCCCTGCAGCGTGCCCAGAGTGCTGGCTTGTGGTGGAGTGGAAGGAAATGAAATTGGAAATGAAAAGGTGGGTGGGATGTGAGGTTGAAGGTTGTTGTGGTGGCCGTGAACTCGTGAAGGCGAAAGATTGTGAAGGCGCATAGCAGACGTAGAGTGGGAAAGTGAGAAATGGCCGTGAAGTCGTGAAGGCGAAAAGTTGTGAAGGCGTAAAACAGGCGTGGAGTGAGAAAGCGAGAATCATAAGTTGTGTGTCGGGCCGTCGAGGTGTATGATAAATCCCCGTGATCAAAATAGGGCATGAAATCGGATAGCAAGCAATTGTAATGACCGTTGAGGCGTATGATAAACCAGGCTGTGGAATCATATAACAAGTCGTATGAAATACGATCAAGACGCAAAATAGACGTGCGAAAACTGCCGTAAAATCATAACGAGCCGACGAGCTGAGAATAACAACCCCAACTCGTCGAAACGTAACAAATGGTCAATGGAGAACGCCGTAAAAGGCTGGCTCTCAAATCGACGTGGTCCATGGGGGATTCCTGGTCCCTTGACCAAAATAGCGCCAGCTCATCCAGCTCACCGAGGAGCTGAAGGCCGACAAACGTATGCATAGGCGAAGTCCGTGGACCGCCTTAACCCCTGGAGATGCGCATGTTGCGCATCTAGGGGGCGTCACTAATACCCGTATCTCCTGTTATTTGGATGGATATCCTCCTTCTCCTCCTCCTCATCATCACCCTCATTCATCCTGTCGCCCGGCGGGGAATCTGAATCACTAAAGATCCTACTAAAAGTCGCCTTGAACTCCTCATGAGAGTTCTTGTGGATCTTTCCAGTAAAACAGACTTTGACATTATGCTCGACTGTGTACACCTTGGCATAGTTAATCCGCGATGTTACGTCCAACTGGTGTCGTGGTTCCGTTGGGTCAACGCGGATGGGTGCGTTTAATAGGGGGTCCTCGCCTTCGATTTCCTGGGGGGGTTGCCTGGAACTTCGGTGGCCATTGGACGATCTAACCGTGTAGATTATAGCATGGTGATTTGGTTTGACTCCGTGTTTGGTTGTGGCCTGTCGACCATATGTGAGGATTGGGCTTTGGATGGTTAGTGGGGTTGAGGGGGGCGGGGTGGGAGGAAGACGCACAGGCAGAGAGAATGGCCCTCTTGAACTTTGCAAACAACAAAGCGTCGGATAGAGGTATATGCTAGTTCCGCTGCAAACTTAGTTTGGCTGACCAAACTGAAGTTACTGTTGTTTCCTCTTTCGCGCCCGTTTCCCTGGCCATTAGGCTCAGTCCACACGACTTTGAACACCTAGTCGCTATTAGCAGCCAAAACAGACCATCCAAGCAGGAGACGTACACATCCTCGCCGAAATTTCCCGGAATCGTGGACTCTAAATTCTAATTGGTGTTAACACAGGAGGCCTGACATATAAGATAGTTAACCTGCCTTCCCAAAGTTTCCGTTTTGGTAAAAAGTCAGTCATTGTATCCTGTGCTTTAATAACGCTGTTATTCGTGCCACTACCTTGTCCGCGACCTCCTCTCCGGCTACGCTGCGAGCTGTTCGCGGGTCCGGTTGGGACGCGTCCTCTGAAATTCGAACTGGTAGGCAGGGAAGTGCTGACATGGGATTGGGTTGCGAAGTTTCCAGCCATGTTTCCTGTCTCAAAGATGGTGTTTGGCGCGTACCTGATAGAATTGTGATGCATGCCTGCTGGGGCCTGGGGAAAGGCGGCTCCAGATTGGGGGCTTCCGTACCTAACAGAATATGGTGCGGATGCGGAGCCCTGAGGTGCAATGTTCTCAGATGTAGCCATGCCAATCCCGGGTGCATTGGGGTCATACGTCTGGTCCTCAGGGTTGGGGGCGGCAGCTGTGAACATTTTACTGTAGTCACCATTTGGCCTCTGAGAGTATGGTGACGAGATTGGGCTGGAAGAATAAAGCGGATAGCTTGCTGATCTCCCATTGGAGGGCTGGGGCGATTGAAATTCGATATCACTCAAAGAAGGCAACATCTGTTCCTCTTGAGCAGCATCTTCATGTCCCTCAGCCTCGAGCTCATGCGGAGAAAGACTGATCTGGCCCATGCCTTCTTCCAGGCCTACTGGCTGTACTGCAGGTGGGGGTGGAGGACACCGTCCCCCATCCATAGTTTCCACCTCTTGATAGAGTTAGCATCCGCAGAGAATCTAATAATTCAAACGTCGATGAGCCGCCCTTACCTCCATCGCTGTTGATTTTAGAGTTGACATAGCACCCTTTATCATGGTCATACTCCCATCCGAGCCAGTCAGTGGCGACGCTCTCTTTCTCTTTACGGGTCTTCTTGGATTTGCCCCCAGCCATGTCCGTAGGTTTGAGAAAGGAGAGTGCAATGATAGGTGCAAGTAGGAAGGTGTATAGTTTCTCACATGGAGATCTGGGAGACGACCCACCCTACGGGAAAAAGGGCTGCTTTAAGTGCCTCTGCACACCATCTCGCCAGATGATCTGGAGATTGAGGCTCTTTCGAATCTCCCCCATGTCATAAAGGACGGAACGAGCCTCTGAGATCCGCGCCACACGTGTGGTATGTACGACATTCTCCCGTGCCTCACGCAACCTTCGCTTCGGCCGATCCATGAGGGTGCTCTGATACTGCGGGGAAAGAGATAGGCCGGTAGGGGCCCGACCCGATTCTGACAACACCCTGGGATGTTTGCTGTTGCTGTTTGCTCACATGGTAGATAGAGAGAAGATGGTGTTGGGCTAACGCTAATGCATGCAAGCCGTAAGCTGCAAGCCCATGAAGAGAAGGTTGGGCAACGATGTAGGGCACGATATGACGACAATGAGACTCTTTGGGGCTAAGATGTACCTACATTATAGTGGCAGCACCATACTATACTCAATTATGGATATGAATGTTGGAGGCAGGTAGTGATAGAGTAAGAAGTGTGGGGGAGTGAGGTAGGGATATAGGAGAGCGTGCATACAACATTGCGTGGATGCATAAAGTACTGTACATTTATGTGCTAGGCATATTTAGCATAAGAGAACCCAAGGAAACAGGCCGGCCGCTGCGGGAAGTGGGCGAAGGGCGGGCGGGTGATTCCGCACACCCACCCACTTGAAATTAACCAATAGAAAACATTTATATTCTTTTTCAAATTAGGATATCGCGAGGAACCAATGGATAGTTCGTATTTTGTAGGGACCCTGCTCACCGGTCGGGGCGAAATGGTTGAAGTGGTATGCAATGTGTGAGTGGAGTCCGCACCCACAAACAAAAAGCGATTGCCGCTTTGCTATTTCTTAGACGGCAGATAATATTTGTATAATCTATCATAGCCTATTTTAAAGAGAGAATAGAGAATAAAGAATAGAGAATAAGTTACAATTCGCGATAGGAGACTACATAGGTAGCATATGAAGGAAGTAGTCGAGAGTTGAATTCTCTTTAAGCGCTTAGAAATGATGTGTAATAACAGGCAAAGTATTAATCTAATCTTTTAATCTTAGGGGCTATTAAAGCAGCAATCGCTTTTTGTCTCCATATGTGTGGTATAGGTAGGTATAAAGTACATATCGTCCAGTAGTGCTTTCCGCCATCGTCCACTCTAAGAGCCAGCATCACATTATAACGTACTTATACAAAACGAGGCGGTAAAATCGACAGGCATACACCAAGTACCCGGTACGGTGTTGGAGATCGGTTCCAAATGAAAAATGAAATCCGTCCTGTCACGTCCATGACATCCAGGTGTGATCCAGGTGTGATCCAGGGGTGTGGCCTCAACGACACGAGTCACTGGATGGACCACTCATAATATCCTTCCTTGACTTGGCACCTACAGCACCTTCATATCCGCCTTCATATTATCCGTTTGTTACCAACACATTCTTCTTCATACATACACTAGATTACTAGCCAATACCATGTATTCAGCAATACTATGTATTAGTTACCAGAATTCTCTGTACTACTGTGCATTGTGTTCCCGACATGACAAACATATAGTCATCTGCACATAAGGAAGTCTCCTTTGGAACGACAACCAACAGAACGCGAGGGTGCACAAAGGCGGGCAGACCGGTCTGGCAGCGACGGGGTTCATGCCCCTACGAAGCTCTCGTTCTCATTCACCGTACGTCCCGCGGAAATGAGTTAATCAGAGGCTCTTCTTGGATCGATGAATAGCATTCGATCATAATCGCATAAGTCACGGGGTATGAGACACTATCCCGTGTCAGAATAGAGCTCCGTGATGATCCTACGCCCTCAAACCCTACCCTTCCGTCCGCCTCGTCAGCTGTGTCGCCCAGGAGTCGCATCTGTGTATTCTGCTGTGTTTTGATCTAGTTGCTTTGCCCTTCATTCTGGATACGTGTTGTGTTGCCTCCCGATCAGAGCGGGAATCGTCGGATGGCTTCATCTAAGACCTGATGTTCCATCGTCGTACGTTGACCAGTCAAGCACATCGCAAACGCCTAAACAAGACGGCCGCCTTCAGTCTGTGACTCAAATGGGTCAACGACAGGACGAACACGACCGCCTCAGGCCAAATGGAAACAACTATGCGAAGAAGGGCGCGACAACTCATATAGAAAGTCCACCGCCGCGCACTGGAAATCAGGAACGCGAACCACACAAAATCCGGTACTCAAAGCAAAACCAGCTCGGTTCCGATATTCGCCCCAAGAGTTCTCGGTCGCGTCGCAAACGCGATCAGAGTCGTAAGCCCAGTGTTAATGCCGCTTCCATGGCGTCAACAGAGACTGAGGTACAGACCAGCAACACTAGTATGTCTGAAGGACATCAGTCGCCACCATCAAATGATGGATCCCTCGACGAAGATAAGCTTTCGTGCGTTGGGCGATTTGGGCCACGAAATCACGTGGACGAGAACCCAACTACACCAGATCTCTCAGCCCAACCAACGACTTCAGGTCTATTATCAAATGAAGGTAGATAAATCTCAAAAAAAAAATCCCCCTTAGACTAGAATTCCCATCCAATTGTGGGACCGACCGCCAAGAATACAGTACTAATGTCGATTTGCTCCAAAAAGCAGAAGTCGATTGCACCATACTGTGTAAATGTGTACTGGTAGGTTTGAGATATATTTCGAGAGATACTAACGTTTCTATAGATTCAGGGGCCGCCACGCCGAATCCGATCCACCCGGGAGGCCTAGAGGGTCAGAATAGACCTTCCGACGCTCTATGCGGAGCCTCCCAATTGCTCCAGCCAACAGCAGATCAGCGCGTCCCAAGCCCCATTCTAGAACACAACATCGCATCGGTCTCAGAACGGATTGATGAGACTGATGGCGCCGCTGGAGAGGTTACCGGCGAAGCAAGGCCAGCTAGCAGCGGTATCCCTGCTGTAGAACTTACTTCGAACGATGATTTCGAAATTATATTACTTGGGGATACAAATTCTACCAACGACGATTGCAACAAGAGTCCGGACACAGACTGGCTATGCATTCCGGATCAGAACGAAGAAGGGTACATGAAATTGACCCCCTTGATCCCGTATTCGCTCAGTTCAGTAGGGCCCCCGAAGGTGCTTATCAAGCCCTCCAAAACAGAAGTGCAGAAAGTTACACAGCTGAGACGGGATGTCCGTCGCCGCCGCCGTGAGATCCAAACTCTAAAGTCATTACTAAAAGCTAAAGATCAACAAATTTTTGCCGAAAACGAAGAGACTTTTAAACGTCTAACGGAATTCGTGGCCGAACGTCATAAGCACACTAAGGTTGACGATTCCAGATTGGAGCTAGCTTTGAGGCTATTCTCTGCCTATCGATCAAGCCGAGATGAATGCGGACCGCTCAATGATGAAATAAGCTCACTTGAAGAGAGCCTGGAGTTTGAAGAGGTTAAACTGACACAAGCCGAGGATAGCCTGTATGAGAGTTTTGGCATTCCCCCGATGGAGTCGGGAGAGGGCCAGGAAAACGGCATTGCGGTGAGCGGGCTTCCAATACCACACTCTTCGTTAATATCAGAAAGCGGACATTATTCAGTAAGCCACATCGATCAGTCCAAAGGCGAGAATGACGATTCAGACTATGATGCATATTCTACCGGCAGCTTCGAACAATATAGGAAAAATTATCATCCCCTTTACATCGAATACGAAGAGTATCGCGGTACCCAAGACAACCTGTATGAGAGGCGTGCCTATATCATGGAGGACAAGGCCAGGCTCGAAGACCAACAGGAAAACCGTCACCGGGTCAATCTAACTTTGCTGGAAGATGACCAGAAATACCTGGATAGTCTCCCTGAAGTACTTCGTCTGCTTGATGTCGAGATCGACGAATATCGCGTTGAGATTGAGCAGCTAAGAGCACAGTGTTTGGAGCAAGGAATTATTGACGAGGATGACAACTATATCGACAACGATCGCGAGGACTCCAACCCCTACGACGACTCCGATGTCTCCAATGACTCCATACCAATTCCACCTCCATCATTGCCACTATCAACACCACCCAAACCACCCGTACAAACACTACCACCACAAATTAACATAACCTCTCACGCGCCATCCTCTATGCCAACCACCCGCCGGTCCATCATCATCAGCAACCTCGGCACCCGCCTCGATGACCAATCCTACCAAAGCCGCATTAACCCCTGGCTCTTTGGTAAACTCGCCGCCTCACGCACCGAGCTCACACTGCTCGCCACCATCCTCTCCGCTATGGGCGCCGAACCCGACATTGCCTCCCACCTTGACGTCCTCAAACTGTGGGACCATGACGGCGCGGGAGCAGAGCCGCCAAAGCGCCCCGAGAACTTAGATGGAGCGACGCTAAATAGACTAAGGCGCGTAACGAGGGATGTCGTGGGGGATGGGTTTGATCGCGCCCTTGTTAGTTCTCTATTTGGCCTCTCACTCTGGGGCGGAGAGGCGTATGGGGGGAGTGACGAGACGACATATCTCGATGATATTTAAACCGCGGTTTCTTGACGGGACACCGCTGTCTGCGCTCGACATGGTATCGGAATGGGCCACAGCCGTCCCATTCACCGTGTTTCGAGAACTTCACGGAGCCCTTCAAAGTATGCAGCGTTTGTGATACCCCGTTCTTGGTCGTCTGTTCTTGCTTTATTTTCTCGACATTCCTTCGTCTCCGCTTCTTCGACTCGTATCAAGACCGCGTTTTGATTTTTAGGCGTTTCTTGACTTCCGGATTTTGCGCAGGTAAGACGCTCACCGTACATTATAGACTGTTTCTCACTTCACCCAGCATACTATCGACTTTTATGTCGCGTCAGCAAGAACTTGCGCTTTTCCTATTTTATTTCTGTTTTGATTTTTGCTCATTTCATCATTAATCCTGGACACCTGAGGTATTCGGTCCTCGTTATCATGTCTCTCTAGATGGACGAGGGCTATGGTGCCTCTGCGTGGGGAGTTATTTCATTATTATTCACTAAGTCATATATTATCGAAGCAGGCCGGGGACGTAGAAACCTGTGGGGGGAGGTGTTTAGATTGATACTCTGGGTTATTCTCTTCTTATCCTGTGTTACCTTACTATTTGTTTTCCCTGGTTATAGCCAGAGAAGGCATGGACAGCATTATGGCGCCTGATTCGCATTGTGTGCGATATGCAGGCTATTTTCGCCGCGGTCGGCGCTGGAAAAGCACCGAATTTGGATTTAGATTTTCTGGGGACTTGGATTCGTGTCAGCGCATTTTGGAGTACAGTACGTACGCACTCAAACATTATCATTCACCTATGCTACTTCAACGTGCTTGAATTCTTGAACTATGAGCCTCTCTTTTCACTAATCGAATCCTCTATCCAATCCGCAAGATTCCAACAACACCTCCCCCTATGCCACCCACTCAAGTATTCTTCGCCATATAAGGCAAACAAGCCTCATAAACCTCCTTATACCCAGCATACTTCATATGCCTCTCAAAAACAGCCTCATCCACCACCCTCGCCGACTGCAACGACCCCGCAATAAAGAAATCCGTATAACTCGGCCTTGCACCCAACACGAACGGCCCCTCCGCCGCATTCGTCCTCATCAGCTCACCCACCCCCCTCATCCCCTCACTAACAGCCTTCCAGCTCTCCTCCTCCGCATCAAGCAAATCCTCGAGTTTACGCCCCAGCGCCGCTTCGCGCGTGCGCCGGAAGTACTCCTGTGATCTGGGCGAGAGGATGTTGATCTCGCGCGGCACCACTGAAGCGCGAAATGTTGGACCGACGACGGAGCGCGCTTGCACTTCGATGGTGCGGCCGAGCTCGGAGGTTAGGGGGATGGGTGGGGTGGGGTAGGTGGCTGAGAGGAACTTGGCAATGGGGGTGGAGTCCATGATGTGCGTGTTGGTGGGTATGTGGTGGATGGCGGGGACCGTGTATTTGTGCTTTTCCCCAGTGGGGGATTCGCCGGGTACGAGGCCGCTGGGGTGCGTTAGAAGGGTTTTTTTTTGGGTGTGGTTGGGGGGGTATGGAATGGATGAAGACAGATCGGAGAGGGTGGAGGTAGAGAACGAAATATGAAAGAGCTAGAGCATAACTTACAGGCCTTTCAGTGTAGGCTCAATATCGGGGAACTCAAGGAAGATGGTTTTGTATGGGATTTGCTTATAGTTGAGAATGAGGCGGATACGCCAGACTGTTGGGGAGAAGCAGACATTCTTGGTGTTGGCTAAGTCATACAGAACAATCTCAGGTTCGGTTTGGTCGGCCATGTTTGTGCTACGCTTTAATATAGACTGAATGATACTGAAAGTAGATTGAAATTGTAGAGTTTACAATAGGCCAGCTTTATAAGTGAATATTTCGGTTGAACTGATGTTGGGGATTGATATGGGTCTATTACCACTTATGTACAAGTTCTGGGCCACGACACCCCGGAGTTCGGGAAGTAAGCCAAACCCGTCATCTAGCTATAATAGTACTAGCAATATTATATCAGACCCTCTATACTCTATAAATCGACCATTGGGTGTGCTCCGAATTGGGGCCGATTTCAACTTTAACCGTACTCTAGTACAGAGGCCAAAGTTCTAAGGAACCTATGCTGAGCCTTATTTCCAATTTTTAGTTGTGTCTGCCTAATTCCTCCTCCCTCGCGATGCCGAACCTCACTCTACCCCCAATATCAGCCGCGACTGTCCAGGAATTGATTTTCAAAGGATTGATACATCATTGCTTCTGACAATTTTAGTCGACAATACTTTCCAAGCTAATGAAGTGTCGCCGACTCGTGTTTAAGGACCATGACGTCCATCAGTTGGTTTAACGGAGCATGGGGCAACCCTTCCCAACAGACGCTACCTAAACTTGTGAGGTCGTTCTTGGAGCTCAGTGACCCCACCATTGCAGTTACTGAGACGTTCTATCTGGTCAACGTTCTCATTTTGTCAAATCATATTGGCAGGGCCCATGAACTCATCAACGCCTTGTACAAGCACAGAAATGAGATCGCACCCGCGACTTCAACGTCCGCCAACACCAACAGTTCAACTCCAGTGCTGGAGTATTTCTGGCAGACGCACGAAATGCTCGGTCGCCCCATCGGCGAAGAGCAATATGAGTCTGTCCTAAATGGAACCTCCCTCACACTAGACGAGTATCTCGCAAAGGAGCAGCGGGGTCAGTACCGAGAATGCTGCCGCACAGACTGGATGCCCAAACACTTGTCCATCACTAAGCCTAAGAATCCGCATATCTGGCGCGAGACTGATAATCCTACCATACTGGCGATGTGCTCCCGGGTTCTGGCTAAAGAAGAGAATCAAAGGGTGCACCCTCCCCAACTAATAATGCGAGACGCCCTCGCTGCCGCAATGAAACTCTATGCGCAACCTCAAGCTCCCGTTGAGGAGGGTGTGGATTACATGTCTACCGAAGCATGAAAGTCGAGGCATTCATTCCTGTTGTATTGGCGATTAGTCATGGAGCTGGCAATCCGACTGGGAGAATTAGATACGGCGAGTGAGGTCCTGAGCATGGCGCTGAGGTTGGATGGGTTCGGCAGTTCAAGCGGCGCCAGTTTACAGGATTTCCTGTTCGTGCCTGGAATTTACGACGTCCTACCCTTACTTGCTAAAGGTGGGAATGAAAGCAACCCGTATTTTATTGAGGAGCAAGATGCAGATACACTGGTTAAAGATATCATCAGTGCCGTGGATTTACGAGTGACGAAGGGGCAGCAGCGGCGACTCCCGCCGAGAGAAGCTGGTTGGGACGATCTCCTGGAGAGGCTTGCCCAGGGCGCCTGGACAGTCAACAGCAGGGAATATAAGGGCATGGGGTTTGAGAGTGCTGCGGATATTTTGTTTCCGCCTGCGACAGAGGCGGAGATCGAGGCCGTGGAGAAAGATCATGGGGAGCTCCCAGCCGACTTTAAGGACATGGTCAGGATTGCGAATGGGTAAGTTCTGGTATTGTGTGGAGTTTGTTTTTATGGGGGATTGAGCTGATTGCTAACATCGTTGGCGTACAATAGCTACCGTGGAGGTCGGCATTTCCTCGCTGGAGGCATGACTGGCATTCAGGACATTGCCCCGTCTGATTCCCCTTTGGAAGAAGTTGAATACGATTTTTATAGCAGGGGATTGAAGGAAAACGAGGGCGACTATTCTGGGTATATCCTTCAGATTGAACCAGCTTCCGAGTGCGACGGATATATTCATTTTATCATCCCTCCGGCGATGTGGAAGGCAAATGGGGAAGAGTCGGTCAAAGAGGGGGAATATCAGTACTGGTATAGTGCTAGTTGGAGCGGTCTTACAATTTGGAACTCAGTTAGGGACTCGATAGTAGAAAAAGTTGAATATATCGAGCAGTTGATAGAGGAAGGTGGAAGGGAGGACGATGACTACGAGTCAGATGGCTGAGAGGAATGGATCTTGGTGTTTAGGAAGGGAATATCGGAGATGAGATCGAAGGATTGCAGGGAAAATAATTCAGCAGAGGGTTGACCACCATATGACTCGTTACCCTGCAAGTGATTAGTTCGAAAGTGCAGGATCATAACGGACCTTTCATGATTAGCAAGGACTTGGCAAATAATACATATCAAGGGATGTTGTACTCAGTAGAACCCCAGATCATTGCTGACAGTTCCGTATTGGGATTAGTCTGATTTGGAGTAGTCTGATCACGTGTGACATATAGAAACTGGGCGTTCGTCGTCGTCAACTGTCAACGACGACATTTCAACTGTCTTTGAGCAACGTCAGCATGAATCAACCACGGCGCTTAGCTTTGAGTAACCTCTCGGGAAGTCGTGCATCTTTCCACAAAGTCACTTGATTGTCAAAAATGCTCTATGTTTCAGAAGTTTGCTTGCTGTCTCACAATTTTGCTACCCCCCTTACTTCGGACACGGCATAGCAAAGGTATGTGTCTTCTATCGTAAGTTTTTCTTTGTTCATTTGTCACACGGTGTAGATAGGTGCATAAGCCAGGATGACGAAAATGCAAACACTCTTTGGCCTGTTCGAACAGAGCCGTGTTTCCCAAGTTGGGAAGCCTCTTTGCTGGCACAGCCATCACGGAGTGCTGAGATTCTGTGGCTGCTATTCGTCTCGTAACACTGATGATATGCGGCTGCGAGTTGATGCGGATATAAAGAGAGCACTGACTGGTGTACAAATTGTACAGTACCTTGCTTGTGAGGGTGACAGATGATATCGTCTCTTTTTAATTGCGTCGTACTGCATTATTTCCGTTATGTATCCGAAGCCCCCACGCAATCCATCAATAAGCAACTGTGAATTTCGTAGAAGGCTGGTTCAAATTTCAATCATTGAAGATCAAAATATGGGCTATCAAAGTTGAAGATCAAGGTGCATGCTTTAGAAGTTCCATATGTCTGTCTGGAAACCTCAGTTTATACTTGATGAATTTCGTGTTTATGGTTATGTTAATATGGTTCGAATACTGTATGAATGTATATGAATCTCATCCTAAGGCCTCGAAGGCACCCATTATGCCCTCGGAAATCAGGTGTCGCCAAACCAGCAAACATTAGGCTACCTTTATTTATCAAATCCAGTCGTCCTCCTCCCACATAGCGGCACAGTGGCGCAGTGGAAGTACCACTGTCAGGACAATCTGGCCAGGGTTTGGAAAGGTTACGGATTCGACTCCCAGCGACAAAAAAAATAAGCGCCAAAAAGCAAAATCACAAAGAGTGATTTTCTCCCTCATCAGATATCCAAAAACGCAGGAATCTGATGAGTCTTTTTGCATTTTTTTGGTTCTAAGGAGCAGATGGGCCCGTCTTCTGCCTCTTGGATTATATTTTATATTTCAAGTGGTGAATTAATTCAATGGGGTTTAATAAACTTGTAGATAAATAACGACATACCTGAATATTTAATTCTGCAAATATTGTAATTTGAACATACAGCAACCCTCATTAATTAGAGAGATGATACCAACCAAAAAAGGACAGAGACATACTTGACACTCCCTATAGTTTTATCCTAATTTTCTTATGGAGCTGTCATTGAAGTAAGCTTTGGCGTCTATCGGCACCCCACTCTTCCCGATATATTCTCTCAGATCCTGATCTCGTCACCTAAACGATCGTTATTAAATTGCAAATAAATCCCTACAAGTAATATCATGTGAAAGGGTAATTTGAGGAATCTTTAAATACAATTTTTATCCAAGACGGAATTGTTTTGAGGATATCACCGTTGTTTGGTGGGGTTATTGTTTACCCCACATTGAGCGCGTCAGAGGCTTATCGCGGCCCATGATAAGCGCTAAATTTATGGAACTTCAACTTCAACAGAATCGGGAATTCGCGTCGCTTTGAGTTAACCTTGCAACCCGGGCAGATTTCACACAATAATCTACTCAAATACCACTACAATACCCCATATTGAGTATTTGGGAAGTTTGCGACGTCCGCAACTTACGATAAACCATGTTACCTCCAACCAGAGTCCAGATCAAGAGGAAGGCAACTGAGGATCCCGTCGAGATTTTGCGTAAGCTCGTACGAACAGAACCCAGTTGAAGGTTTCTGCTGACACTTCTCTACCTAGGTGTGCATGATGAACTTGCCAGGGGTAGAAATGCCGGCCAGTTTATATTCAAGCGACAACGAATTGTGCTGGGCTCACGACCAAATCCCTTCACCGTCGCTGACACCGCGGGAAATACATCTGCCTTCGAAAATGGCCCGAGAACACCACAGGTTAAAACTAGCCAACCAGGGGATGAATTTAGAAACCAGCCGAGCCGAATCCTGAGCGACTCTCAGCCTGCTGCCGCTCCGGAAACGCGACACGTTACAATGAGACAGGATGAAGTTGGAGCTGTGCCACCCGCGAATAATACAGGGGCGCCGGACGTAGCACGATTACCTCGAGTAATTGCGGAACCCCGTCGTTTTCACCTGTCTCGAAAACTGGCGCATGGAGCGGGAAATAACAATGTCGAGGGTGCGAATGCAAGGAGAACACCTGGCAAGGCAAATATCGCGGTGTTTCGCGAACGCAAGGTTATTCCTGCAGCGGAGACTGGACCGCCTACGGGAACGAAAACCTCGGCTCCTTTGGATGTATCTAGGACAGAACCGCTAAATAGGACGGAACCGCTAAATCGCACAGCAAGCCAGGAGCCTGCCAAACAGCTCGGTAAAAAACCGAGTGTCTCCCTTCTGCGACTTACGCCTGTCAATGCTGTCAAGCCCCGTAGAAATTCACCAGCTCCTCTCCGAGGTGCCAGGCTCCCCACTGGGGACATTGTACCGTGGGATGCTAGTACGGAGAGACTTAATATGGAAATGCAAGCCTACACGCTTAAAGAAATCAGAAAGAACCTTGCGGACAACGATGAGCCTCAAGTTACGGTATCGCTAAAGCCAGAACCCGAGACCCCCAAAAGCCCTGCAAGTAGGTTCAAGCCGAGGGCAGCTGCAGGCTTGCGCTACCACGAGCGCCATCCCGACGCTGTGACTGCCCAGGGAACTGAGGCGGACAGCGAAATGCAAGCCATGGATGTGGATGACGATGACTCAAATTATATCATCGAGACGTACATACGCATGCCAGTGGAACAGGCTCTCCTCGAATCAAACGAGGCGAGCATTGGTTTGCTGGTTTTAGATTCCCAACCGGACATTGACCAGTTTTACAACGGCGACTCGGACAGTGATAGTGATGCGTACGACGAGGAAGAAGACGAAAATGGTTAGCTTAGGCCCCCCGCTCCCCCACCTCACCTGACACAGGTATGCAAGGCTTGAGCTAATGATCAATAGCGGAGAATCACCCTTCAACGGATTATCCGGATGAGGAGGTACATTCTGATGATGAGTACGGCATAAATCCGTACCAGTATCGAAATAGGAACACCTCGGATAATGAAGAATACGACGAGGATGATGCTACATTTAGCGATGATGAACTTGAGGCCAAGAAAGAGCCCTGGTCCCGCCGCCCGTGGATACAGGCCTACTCTGGCAAGAGTGAAAGGAACGACGAGGAAGGGGAATCGTATTGACCACTGTATAAATGATGTGCTTAAGTCCACACTCGAGTTTATCCAGATTTAGATCTTGAATTAATTTCCGGGTGGGACTTTGCACACTATATAAGCCTGACCTAAAACGTGCTGGTGCTGGTCACAATCGATGGCACAGTGATAGATAGCTAACACGCCTTTTCTATCCCCGAAGACTCCAAATGATACATGTCTGGTGGGTACTACAAGAAAAAATAACCAGCAAAAAGACGACGAGATGCCAGTTGGTTCATATACAGACGGCATCTCGACGGACGAAAGTGGGAATCTTAGTTGTCGGAGTCTTCGTGATTGGGGTATTTGTGGTCATAACTCGTGTTTGGTGTCATATTAAGAGCCTTGTCAACAGTCGGGCACGCTTGTTCAGGCATTGGTGTTATTCAGGCAGGAAGCTCATTGCTAAATTGCATCAGAATGTTGTTGTTCTGACGCGAATGATAGCTCCTGGAAGTTCCCCTCTGCCCTGTCTTGCGCGATTGGCAACTGTGATAGGTTAGTATGTAAACAACACACGCTTCGGGCATAGGATGGCTTACTGATACTCCTGGCCTCTGCTTTGGCTGCCTCGTCCGTCCATGAGTACTTCAGTACCTCCTCCGGGCACCTCGTTACCAGCTTGATATAATCATCAAGAATGGCTTTGTAGGGATGATCTTTCCTCTCCCGCACCTTGATGTTCACCATCTCATATTCGTCATTATGGTCGCGAACGAAATTACCCTGGTCATCGAACTTGGGGAACATTTGCGCCCGGTAGTAGCGACATTCCAGGGCTCCTTTTCCGCGCTTTGGGACATTGCTCTGATGGAGAACAACCCGGGGGAACTGCCTCATGAAGGGCCCGACGATAGCCTGCCATTGAGCCCCCTTGTCCTCTCGGTAGTACTGAATGAAATGTACTTGCTCAAGAGTGTAAGGAATGTTTGAATGCGAGGGCGAGGCTGGGGATAATGAGCGTGAGCTCCGTGGCGTGCTGCAGCAGCTGCTAGAGCTGCTTGGGCTGCTGTGATATTTGTTGTGATTCCTGTACTGACGGAACCGGGGGTGGTCTTGGTAATAATGAGTGGGCTGAGGATTGGGGCCCGGGCTCGTATATTGGTCCAGATAACTGAATGGTGGTAGCACTACCACGTCCGAAGTTCTCTGAGGAGGGCGAGATGCGGCGTCTTCAACTGGATTCAGTAGAAGATTTATTGAAAGCCTCTGGCCTTTGTGGCCATTGGGAGGCGGCGAGTTGATTTGCATCGTGGCGGATGTTGATGATGAATGGGTCTAACTGAGGGTAGCCTTAATGTAAATGTAATAACTGGCAACAATCAACCTCATGGCTAGGAAAGTGGGGGGAATATATAAAGAGTTCGAATCATAGAGGAATTGTCACGGGAAGAACTCTACGGGATACTTATGCGAAGGGCAGTCGATGACAGGAATTTGGAACCTGTGGCACATGCACGATCGCTCTGTTGGCCTCAACAGCTAGATCAGCAAGGTACATTGATGAGCAGCAACAGTGAATGCAAAGTCTCGATTGATGGCCGAATGTGAAGGCAAGACACGACACGGTACAGGGGAGATAAAAGATATTCCAGACGATACATTGTGCAGATGGGCTAGGCTGCCAAGGAGGAAGCATCATTGAGTGCGGCCTAGTTGGTGTTAAGCAACGGGAATGAAGGGTGAAGCGCACTCGCTGACGACTCAAGTGCCATCTCTCATTTCTGTCACACTTCGCACTCAACCATGACCAAAGTAAACCAAAGTACCGTTGCAATCAAGCCGCCTAGTGGACACAGCGCTATTATAACGAATTAAGTGGATCTGAAGAATAGGTCGCGCCAACCCTCCCCTGTCAAAACTATGATGGAGATGATCTCCCAAGGGTCTTTGCGGGTTATCATTCTCCGGGGGTGATCCGTCACCAAGCGCTAGACACACCACCACCCCTTAGCCTGGCCTTCCCTCATTCCCCGTCCCCACCTCGATCAAAGAAAAGACCTAGTACCGATCGCCCAGTTGCCGCAACTGAGTGGGCCGCCGATGGCAGCGCAAGAGACGCCGGAACGGAACTGCACCGATTACCCGCATGGCCTTCCCCCACGGCCGCTTTTCAAACGGCGCCGCTTGTAATACCACCGACCTGCCTTTTTTCTCCTACCTCTGCGTCGCACACACGTTGCGCTGCGGTCGGCGACAGCATGAGCAGGAAACGCGTGCTCTGCGACGCCTTGTTCATGGGCGTCAGGTCGCACGGGCGAACGTGTTAGTGCAAGAGCGGGGAGAGCGGATCTGGTGTGCCCAGATGGGGGAGGGGATCTTGCAGCGCTGCCTGTCGGGCTGGGTGTCTGTCTGAACGACTGGCGTGGGGGGGAGGAAGGGCTCGGGGAAATCTTAGGTACGAGGTTGCACAGCGCTGGAGGTATGTTGGTGGCTGTTGCTGTCTGTTGTTGCTGTTGTTGTTGTTGTTGTTGTTGTTGTTGTTGTATGATGGCGGTGTGTGGAGGGGTGTCTGTATGGACAGGTGGGGGACGTTCTGCAGCACTTGGGTTAGGGGTGCGGGTGCAGAGGTGCGGCGGTCTTACCCAGATAAGCGCCGAAGGGGGAGATTTGAATTACGAGGGTATGCCGTCTTTTGCTTATTGGAGGCCCCTTGCTCCCTTGCACTTGGGTAGATGTACAGAGATGGATGGGGGAGGTAATTGGAGCGACGGGGTCGGCTAAGGACACTTGCACGGCTGTGCGTTTAGCCGTGTGACAGAGGCTTGAGTGACAAATCCACTGACCTGGCTGGGGAGAGGGGATCTTGACATGGTCGTGATATTGGTAGCGTATGAGTGATATGGTTTCCCTCTAAAGATAGTAGGAGAATTACTCAATGTAGAAGATTATTTGGTGCTTGATGCTTGATGCTTGAACGACGGTCGATCGATCGTCCAAGGGGTCCACAATACACCGCATCTCCGTTGGCCGCATCAAGTGACCATTCTTTGAGGGATTGTTTTCACATATTCTAACCCCAGTGGCCTATTTTTTGGACCCCAATATCACAGCTCGTCTGGACAACGCATTGCAATTAATGTACCCTAAATTCCTTATACTTCCCACGACTCCGCGAATGTGGATATACCGCCGGCAGAGGCCCAAATCTGGCACAAACAGGGCGTTGAAAACGGCAGATAGAGATAGCCTTTCCGGGATCATGGAAGATTCTCAAGTGACACTCCGGGGAGAAGAGGTGCTGTGTCCGGGAACGAAACTGGAGGCACTGGCAGCCACTGCACCGCACATATGTTATGTACACAGTCGCATGCAATGTACCCTGCATGCACCACTTCAATCTATCAATACCCCTTACGCATCGGCAGGCTCTCACCTCACCCTTGGTCCCAGAACCACGGTTCGACCATCAGCGTACAGAGCCTGTGCGCTGTCGTGTCCTCCTTCTGCAACCTAGATACATCCCGCAGGCAGCTGATCGAGGAACGGAGATTGGCGGATTCGGCGTAGACTCGGCTGCAGAGTGAGGGGAGCATTTGCGAATCAGCGTCACGCGGGGAGGGGGTGTGTTCTGCACCAACCACACTGTGCATACTAATGGAGGCTTGGAATGTGTGGAATGTCGGAATTTGCGGTATGCAGTGATGGGCGTTGGTCATCACATAGCCCCCAAAGTGACCCCGGAGTGGGAATGCAACGGCCCCCAATCTCGAAGTCCAACAGCCCTGGTAGTCTATAGAGTGTGCAGTGTAGCGCACAATTACTACACTGTGCTCGCTGTATATGTACAAGCACCCCCGATGAGATACAAATGATCCATGATCCATACTAAGTAGCATGAGTAGTGAGTACCATGAACTGTATGTCCGATCATAATTTACTTGTCGGCAAGTATAACCAAGTATAACCTCATAGACCAGTAGTCAGTGACCCGAATTCCATCCCTGCATTAGTGTAACCCTCCCCCATCAAATAAGCGGCCCGTCCAAACTGTCGGGTCCGCGCCGCACGGGGATTGGCGGTCGGCGACACGGGGACCCGCATACCCCAATGCGCCGAGACCACTCCCTCGCTGTGCTTGCTTCCTTAGCGCGCGCCGCGGGTTACCGGTGGTATGGAATCCAATCGCACGCGCGGCAGTCCGTCAGCGCGGCCCTCCAGATCGAGGGTATTTGCGACGTATCGGATTCGCATCGGGGGGGGGTTGAGAGTACACTGCTGTGATGATACGAAGAGAAGAGAGCTGCGGAAGGGATATGCGGTAAGCTGTGGATCGCTGCACAACTTGGCAGTGTCCACTGTAACTCGCCCCCTTCTTCAGCATCCATGTTGTATTTTGCTGTTGTACCGCGAAAGTTGCTTTTTTACGAGGTGATTTACGCATAGGCCCCGCCCCTCTACTCAAGTTTCCGTCCTTTCGGCCCAAGGGACGAGAAGCCGAGTTGTACAGTGCCGTACACCGCAATTGCCGTCTATAAGCCCGAGCCGACCGATCCTCGCGTGGGCAATAAATCCCGAAAAGCGCCAAGAATGGGATTTCACGAACAACAGAGTGTATGGTATGGTATGTAAACCTCCATCCAGCCAGCAGCATTCCATTTCGACATTACATTCTGAAGAAGCTGCTGGAACGGCGGTTGGTGGCACATTGCAGGATTTCTCACCGGAGAACTTTCCCTGCGCAGCCACAGAATGGTCGGACGTATATCCCAATCCTGATGTGACAGTTGGCCCAACCTAAGCCGTGTGGCGTTGTGACTGCCGGGGCAGACAAGCCACACAGGATTCGAAGGATGGGAACCCCTTGTGGAGGATACGGGGCGTTTGCCACCTACCTGGTTTACCTAGTCTATAGTTGGTGTGATTGATGATTTGTCGAAGGGGGGAAATTGGGCTAGGGGACTAGTGGACCCCTTGCGTGCAGATACAGTACTCTAGCCCTTCCTCACATATTCTGCAGAAGAATCGAAGGGACGGTCCAGTATACTCGATTAGGCCCGACGGACGGCTGGCGCCTGACGCGCGATAGATCCGATTGTGATTGTCTCAGCGCCGTCGTATCGATAGTGATAGAATGAAGCGCTGAGATAGTGCTTAGCGCACAATTCCGGCGTTTGCGCGTAGAAATGATTGCGATGAAAGACAAGTCGAGGAATTTAATTTCTTCCAACGCATTCTCCAAGGTTGTACAGTACCATCGGTGGATAAGGATCAAAGTCAGGAGGTGAAAGTGACGCCCTTGGCCTTGGTTGTCATATTTTCCATTTATCGCGCTGTTCTTCATATGATGTGGCCACAACAGTTATACCCTCTGCTCGACTTAATTGGGCATTCTACCCCGGATGATATGGCGACAGGCGCTGAAGGCAAATATAGCCTCGCGCAACATAATTGTCCGCCTTCGTTCCTCCCCTCGCTTGCGCCATAAAATACACGTCAAAAACAAACTTTCTACGGCCTGTTACCCGAAAGGTAAAACAACAGAGAAGGCTTCATCAATACTCTCCCTACATCGGGGAAATCCGTCAATAATGTTTGTATGTGGGTGCCTTGTTGGTGGCTGACCCCTAAATGTGCAACGGCTGTGACTATTCATTTTTTCGTCACGGGCACCTCCGAGCGAGCATGATTTGCTGGAAAGGGCTCACCCAATAATAAATGGCTTCTATTGGGATTCTATCGAAGCCTCTGGGGGTGTATGGAGCTGAGAATGGCTGGACCCTGCAGCGTACCCGTCCAATGTGAAAGCTGAACGTCACCGCCATTTCAGAAATATTCATAGTATTGGTAGTAATATTGATTTTAATATCTGCTCTATGGAATTCCATTCGAACACGCAGAGCGATAGTAGTTAATTGCTAGCCACGAAATTGAATTTCCTTCATACTTGTCGGAAATAGCCATAGTTCCTCTGCCTTGGTGAAATGTAGCTGTTCCATAGTAGACATAGATGGTTTTGAAGCTGCGTTGTGAAATAGTTGAGTAAGATGGAGAAATATAACCACTAAATAGTAGGAAAAATGACTTTCAAGTAGCCTCGTCCATGTGGGGTAAGTGAGTAGGCAAGACGGAAGAAATTCTGGCACATGATAGTAGAAGAAGATAATCCTTGAGCTTCGTCGTCCCTGTAGGGTCAGTGAGTAAGGAAGATAGAGGAAATGCGGCTACATGTAGTAGGAGATGATTTTGAAGCTGCCTCGTAGAGTAAGTGAGTGAGATAGGAGAAATGCAATGACCCCGATAGTAGAAGGAAAACATTCCGATGCTGCCAAACAGAGTAAGTGGGTAAGATGGAGAGAAAATGATGCAAAAAGAAAATATCTGTGCATCCCCATACAGCAACACTCGTGATGCAAATCTAATGCTTTCTTTGCAAGCCCGAAAGTCTAGAGTGCCATCTGGTGGTATGTAATCTCTGTGAGAGCTGTCGCTGACAAGAAATCCAATAATTTCGCGCATCTCTTGCTGCAACTGGTTCCAATACTCGAAGAGCATCTAGACAAAACCCAGTCTTTTGATAGCACGGTATACTCTATTTTCAAGGTCTTGCCTCCTGTTGTCATCTTCAGGGAGCCCATGAACTTTAGCATGCTCTAGAATAATATAGGCAACACCCTTCGTTCTATCTGGATTGTATATTGTCTTCCAGGACTTTACTTCCTCACGAACTAATCGCACAAAAGCAGCAAGGTCGATGTCCTCATCCATACTTAGTGCAGCTTGAGAAAGCATGTTCACAGTGCCCCATGGATCATTGGCACGCAAGAAGACCCCAGTGAACGCGGCAGCCCGCTTAGGAATTGGCATCTGTGGTGCAAACTGTGATAGACTGAAATTGTTCCATTCATACCACAAAGCCTTGGTTGAATTTATCTTGCCGATGGTCCATATGTATACTGTATAGTCTCTATCATGTCGTATATAGTCTCCTAGACACAGCTGTTGCTGTTCGCCAGGAGATGGTTGCCCATCGACTTCCCAACCCGTCAACAGAAGAAGCGTATGTGGATACACTTTAAATGGACGGAATTTGTTTATCGTGCACGATATTAGTTGCGAGGGATACCCACTCCGAATGGTGACGTCGTTGAACAGTTTATCCATGTACTTGCGCGATGCCATCGTGGCAAGATAGGCCTTTGCGCAGGACGGTGTCGCAAGTATGCATTGATGTCTCGATGCATATGATAGTGCAGTGGCGCAAAGATGTGATCCCATTTCAACGCCCTTGGCTTCAAGTTTTCCGATAGTTTTGTTTATGAAATTCAGACGTTTCACCTCCCGATTGTAGCGAACGTTACAAAAGACTCCGAATATGGCGTAAACTATCCTTGACGCATTACTGACAACCCATCAACAGCCATCTGCCGTCTGTGTCAAGCCTTCTATAAAGAATTCCAATTCTCTGACAGTGGTGCATTGGGTAATGGCTGGTCGTCCAGGTTCTAATTCCCCACCTTTCATAAAGCTTGATTTCGATCCATGAAAATTCGAAAAGCGGCGGCGTGGCGAATATATTGTTATTTTCAAAGGGGTGTCTCTTCGAATAGTAAAAGTATCCCCGCGGGGACCTTGGACAGGCCTCACGGCTTCATAGAGTACTAGCTTGGAAACATCGTGGGTTCCTCTAACTTGGGATTGGGTTGACTGTAGTCTGCGATGTTCAGCGAAAACACTTGATTGAAGTGAAGCTTCTCGCCGTAGAAGACGCACAACTTGAATGGTAGTCATTCTTGAGGTGCTCTGCCACTCCAATCCACGACGTTGATGTTTTGAGTTTAAGGAGTCCATTTTGTTATTGGGCGCTTATATATCCATCCGGGTTCGTTTATAAAATAAAGTTATGACTAAGCAACTTTGACAAGTTAAACTAGGGTGCAATTGTTTACCATCGTCAGACTCCACTCTACAACACAACCACATCGTCCACCATCACATCATGCCTCCAGCCAAGAAGCGCAAGACGCGAGCCAGCGCCTCCACCGAAGAGGTGAGGGATGCCGATGAATCTATGATGAAGAAGGAAGAGCCCAAGGAGAAGCCCACGACGAAAGATGACGCACCAAGCCAAGAATCTGCGATCACTACACCTGCCGAAGCCTCTACATCGACCGACGACGCCTTAGCCAAAGCCAAGGAAAGACAAGAGCGCTTTAAGGCGCTCCAGGCTCGTGCGAAGTCATCCGCCCAGAAGAATATGAAAGAAGCTGCCCTCGAGTCGCAACGACTCGCCACCGACCCCAACCTCCTCACAACACTAAACCGCAAGCATGCGACTGCGTCCCAGAAACTCCTTAAGGCAGATATCGAGGCTGCAGGCGAAGACTTTGAAAGGAAGCGTGCTTGGGACTGGACAATTGAGGAGAGCGAGAGGTGGGACAAGCGACTCAAAAAGAAGGAGTCACATCGCGACGACCAGGCTTTCCAAGACTACCGACAGGATAGCAGGAAGGTATACAAGCGCCAGATTGGAAATATGAAGCTGGATACGAGCAACTACGAGAAGGAAAAGATGGCTGCGATTGAGCGAGCTGCTGCCTCAGGTGGTCTGGAGATTGTGGAAACCGACGACGGAGAATTGGTCGCTGTCGACAAAGACGGCTCGTTTTACTCTACCGCCGACTCCACTGGCTTTGTCGAAAACAAACCCGACAAGGCTGCGGTGGACCGACTGGTGGCTGATCTACAACAGGCTGAAGATGCGAGATTGAAGAAGAGAAAGGAGCGCGGGCAGGATCGCGACGAGGGCGACATCACATACATTAATGAGAAGAACAAGAACTTCAACCAGAAACTGAACAGGTTCTACAACAAGGTATGTTTTTATCTTCCCGAAATTGGTATAGGAATTTACTCTAACTTTCTTTAGTACACGGCCGAGATTCGCGACAGTTTTGAGCGTGGAACGATGATATGAATGTCACGGGTTGTATTAAAGTGGGATAAATTGGTTATGGCGTTGAGATTTACATAGTGTTGGTACAGGTCAGGCGGCTGCCTTTAGTCAGGATGCAAATGCAAGATCATAGCATCCCCTTCCTCCATGCCTTTGTGGCAAGCTCTTCGATCTCCTTCGTCTCAACTGGCCCCTTAACCGTGTCATCCCCCAGAGCTTCGACAACTGCTTGTGCAACCAGGTCTGCCTTCAGCGGCTTCGTGCCAGCTACACCTAAGAAGTCCTTCAACACCCCTCCCGTAACCTTGCTGAACACAGATGCCCCTCCAGCCCCAGCAGCCATGGCCATCGTAATCGGCCGCGAAGAGTCGTACATAAACCCAGGCCTAACAAAAAACGATCTCATAGTCGGAAAGTTGGTTGCAATTGACGATTCGGCCTCACGCTTCGTAGTGACGTATCTTGCCGGTAATATGGGTGCACCACCCGCTGCTGAAATATATGCAAATGTGCAGACTTGCTCTCTGTTCGCTTCCTGAGCCAACGTAATTGCGGAATCCCGGTTCATGAGTTCGTAAGTCAGCTGCCCGTCCTTTTCTTGTGGCTTCAGATCCTCGTCTGGCTTCCGCTCCATCGGGTTCTGGCTTCCGGCTTTTGAGGAGGAGAAGGCGCGCATGAGGCCAGATATCGGGGACTCACGCCCGGATACCACGCCCTTGTAATCTGCCTCGAGCAGAATGCCCATGGTGTGGACGACGGCATCAGCGCCCTTTAGAAGAGGCTTGTAGGTGCTTGGCTTCAGCATGTCGGCGCGTTCCCATGACACCCTGTGAGCCCACGGCGGAGTTGATGGCGATGAGGTGACCGAAGACCACACTGGTTCACCCGATCGACTTTAACCATAATCAGCACGCATATCCTAACAAGACAGGTCTGACTACAATGTTTCCCAACAAGGCTGATACCTAATGTGAAATTGCCTTACCTTATTGATGTGACATCCCAGCCTCGCGCTACCGCGTACTTGCATATCCTACTTCCTAAGAAACCGTTACCACCACAAACAACGACTCTTTTCACCGTCGCCATTTTTTTGTGTTCGTGAGCGATCAATTCCTCCTCAAAGAGCTCAAAATAAATAGACTGATATCATGACGACGTGAAAGCACAGACCAATCATTGGCACTTTCCAACACCCGCGCGTCACGCTAGGAACAACAATTCTCCGTGACTTTATCTATCGCCCCGCCGACGCCATGGCGAAGCGCAAAGACATCTCCTACCTCCCCCAACAAGTCAGGCCTCGAGTCAAACCCCAAGGACCGCGCTCAGGACGTGCAATTGGAGTCTCGCCCTACGAACGTGAGCCCCCGATGGCACCACCAGGCACGAACCAGAAGCGCGTCAAGGGCGTGCAGATCTTCCGCCCATTCATCTATGGCACGACAGCTAAGCCCTTCGAAGAGACGACCAATCCGAAACCAGAGGGTGTGCCGGCAGACCACACACATAGCTGGACGGTGTTTGTGAAGGGTGTAGATGGGACGGATATTACGTATTGGCTGAAGAAGGTTCAGTTCAAATTACACGAGTCGATTCCGAACCCCTTGCGCTGTAAGTTAAATCCACGAGACCGCGACAGGGCGAGAGCTAACTCTATGCAGCGGTGGACGCAGTAGCCGGTCAGCCCTTTTCGATCTCCGAAACTGGATGGGGTGAGTTTGAAATCAACATCAAGCTTCACTACGTGTCCGAGTCGAATGAGAAGCCACAGTCTGTGTGGCACGGCCTCCGACTACATGCCTATGGCACTGAAGAGGAACGCGCCGCTCAGAAGGCGTCGGGAGAGGTTCTCGCCTGGGCATACGAGGAACAACTATTCAATGAGCCATACGAAAACTTCTATGAGATTTTAACATCAGTTGGCGAGAAGACGAAGGGCAAGGCGGCTGGTGCAAAGAAGAAGAATTTGGGGCCTGGGACGTCGATCCCGGAGCGGACGGCGCTGATACCCATGAGGAGTAGTCCGGGGCAGCCATATAGCAGAGAAGCGGAGCAGCTGGAGATACTCAGGCTACAGGACGCCAAGCGGAAGGTGGAGGAGCAAAACAGGGCCATGACGCTGCAATTGAAGGAGAAGGAAGCGAAGTTGGCGGCATTGCGCGCGTAAGGATGGGAATCGAGGATGAGGACAGATCATTAGGGAATGGCGAAGTAGGCGTTATGATACCCCGGTTTCTGGTACACACTTTAAAGGAACACCGAGGGAAAGCACATTGATGGCACTCATGTGTCTTCCCAATTCTGTATTATAGTAGATCTGACTCTACTTTGGTCAAATTATTACGTTGAAAACATAGGCAGCAAGTTTGGTATTGAGTAATGTCAGCCCATATCTGTCTGATAATGCTATAAACAAGCATACAATAGCTAAATGCTATGTCTATTCCATGCATCGTCCGTTTGATGTATTCCACCTTCCTATCCATTAACGCCTCAAAATCCGCAAAAGCCCCTCATAGCCCATAATCGCATCCAGCAACGCAAATCAAACCAGCCAAGGCGCCATACACCACACCCCCGATCATTCCTCATCTGGCATCCTTAGGGCTGCTGCTATTCGCAGTCATGTCCTCGAACTCCATCTCCCACTGATCCACATCCTCAAACTTCCTCTTCGCAATCTTGAGCTCCGTGCCCAGCCGCTCTTCTAGTACACTGCTATCCTCAACACTATCTTGCACCGGCGCGAGGCTATCATCGGGATCTACCTCCGCATCGCTGACCTGCGCATTGTTATCACCGTTCTCCTTGTCAGACAGCGACGGCGCAGCTCCTCGGCGAGATCCGTATGTTCGTTTCGCCGCCGCAGCCTGAGCAGCAGCCACAGCCTTGCCCTTGCCTTTAATCGCAGATTGGAGCTTCGTCACCCTCTTTCGTGCGCCGGGTGTCTGTCGGTTGGAACGGCTCGGGGCGGCTGCAAGGTGGGAAAGTTCATCTTCGTCACTCTCCGCATCAACCTCGTCGTCTGAGCTACCAATGTCGTAGGCGTCCCTGGCTGCCCGCCTTCGGCGCCTTGGCAGGAGTAATTGCAATTGCGCGGTTGAAAGGGATGCAGGTTCTAGTTTTGCTGCGGCTTTTCCTTTCGGCCTGCCGGCCGGCTTTTTGATGGAGGGTCGGTTGTCAGGTGAGTGTGTGAGGGATGGTGGAGATGATGGAAGATCGTCATCCATAGCGACGGAGCGTGGTGGTTGGCGGCGGGTTGTAGGGGTTCTTTCTGAAGGAATCCCGGATGTAGCTCGAGTACGCCGGGGTGGGGTCAAGCTCAGGCGGAGGGACGAGCTGCTGTGAGGTGGCGCGTGGGTTGAGCTCATCATCTCTGGAGTTTGCGATCTCGCGCTCAGGGGTGAAGAAACTGGTGGTGGTGAGAGGGCGGAAGAAGGTGATCTCTCGAGTGGAGGAAGAGCAGCTGATGAATTAGAGGCCGAAGGGGATGAGAGCTTACGTTTCCGTGAGTTGAGTGGAGATGTTGACTGAGGGCTGCCGTCGAGGGGTTTCGAATTTGGCAGATTGAGTGGGGTAGATTCGTCTTCGGGATTAAAATCGTCCTCCTCATCGTCTTCGCCTTGTTCGTCCTGGTCGCTTGCTTCTGCTGGAAGGGCGCGGCTCGGATTTTGGCTGGGCGTACCAAGGATGCTGGGCTGTCTTGCTCTCCTCCTGAATAATCCTGTCCTGAGCGCCGATCCAGGGTTCACAGGTGTCCCAATATCTCTCTCAACCTCCACGCTGCTCGATCTCACATTTCCCAAGATACTGGGCTGCCGTTGCCTCGGCTTGAAGCCACTGGACATAACCCTCCCAATAGGCCTCTCCACATTGGTGATATCTTGGCTCTGTGCAATGTCGCTGTCCACACTTTCACTTCTCTCAATCTCAATCTCTTGTCCTCGCCCAAGTATGCTTGGCTGGCGCGCCCTCCTCCTAAATGTTCCAGGTATGATTGCTGAGCTCTCAACACTTGCAGCGACTCTCCCCCGCCTTCCAATCTCAACTTCTGGGCTGCTTGATAGTATTTCTCTTGGCGCTTGCGCATCCGCATCGCTCGGTCCTGCGCTGCTTGGTGTAGATTCGTTTTCAGCCTCAAGACGCGACATCGCTGAGTCGCGGCGCTTCTTTGATTCTTCCAATACTCTGGTATTCGATGCGCTCAGCCTTCCTGCCCGTGTCGAAGGTCCAGAACCGGTCGCATTACCCCTCGTTGCCCTCGGCATAGTAGTTTGTGTTTCCTGCTCGATATTTTGTTCTTGGGAAGATTCAATTGCTTCGGAGGCCTCTCTTGGTTTGCGCGCTGGCGCTGGAGCCCTCCCGCGTCGAGGTTGGGCGGCGGGCGCTGAGGGCGCAACTTTGGCGCGTTTCGGGCGAGGCATCGTGGTGATTTTCAAGTCTTCGTATCAATAGTTATTTCGGATTTGAATAGTTGTATATATTTCTCTTTCTCTCATTATCGCATAATGTGCGGGCGGATGATAATGCAGGGATATTTCGATTTGGAGAGGTGTTGGTCAAGGTCGTGACGCGACGCGAATGTTTACTCCGCACTAAGCGAATTTGAGGATGAGGGCCTCTCAATTGCGACCCCGACAGTCACATAAAAACGCTGGAAACGACTAAACGACGATTTGAGTTGTAAACCATGCGGCTAATGTACAATTCCTTTTCTATCTTGGAAAATATTCCTACAGTATAATACAATTATGGATATCCGCTCTAGATAAGCGCCTGTCCCTTGAACATACCCTCCTTCACCTCCCTGACCACATCCTTTCTATCGTTCTTCCCTACAAGTACAATTCCCCTTCCACGCCTACCCATTCTGCCGGTCCTGCCAAGGCGATGAATGAAGTCGATCGTAGAATGCGGCACATCATACAGAATGACATGTCTGACAGCCAAGGTGTCAATGCCTCTGGATCCCAAATCCGTGGTGACAAGCACCTTCATGTTTGGCAGATTCCTCTTTACTGGCGGTGCAACATGTCCAAATGGAAGGTAATTTGGCTGGTTATCAGCCAAGCTACCAGGGTTCTCTCCTCTTGGAACGGTGATTTTCTCCGATGACGTGAAATCAGCGAGAATCTCTGAAGCGCGGTGTTCAGGGGTGTCTCTGCTCAGCGCAACCGCATTGACGCCCTTTGTGACGAGGTACTCCGCTACCTCTTGCGTCTTCTCACGTTCATTCACAAAAACAAGGACATGCTTAAGGTCGACAGCATTCTTGTCTGGACCTTCGTGATCAGCGGCTGATTTCCCAATGGACCAAATTGTGTCTGCACAGGCCAGGTTCTTGTTTTCTCTGTAGGGATCTCTTTCAACGTCAACTACACCAAGCTGGACACGACGCGGAATCGCGTGAAGGTTTGGTGTTGTCAGGCGGCGAATATCCGGGAAACGTTTGCGCAGGAACGAGTCGAGCGATCGTGGAATTGTGGCGGAGCATAGAATGAGTTGCTGTAATGATGGGTTGGACTTGTCAATAATTTCCGAAGTCAGCGGAGAAAAACCGCGGTCAAGCAGAGAATCGGCCTCGTCAATTACAAGGTGAGTGACCCTGGAAAGAATGTTTGGATCCGACTCGGCGATCGATGCCAAAAGATGAGGAGTGGACACCAGAATATCGACTCCGCCCGGAGAGAAGAGGCGGTTTCGAATGACCTTCCCGCTAACAGAGGAGGATATAAGAGCCGACCGAAATTTGACGGTATGTGACAGAGACTTCAGAAGTGTGCCAACTTGAGACACTAACTCAGACGTGGGGAGAAGGATAACAGCCCGCGGCCTGCCAGTTGTAGGATGGGGCATATTCGTCAATGGCGGAGATACCAGGGTGAGGTTATTTTGCTTTAAATCCTCTTCTTGCTTCATCTTGTTGTAAACCTCAATATCCGCATCCTGTTGCTCTGCACGCTTGACAGCATCAATAACTGGAAGGAGGTATGACAGCGTCTTGCCAGAACCAGTCTCAGCAGCAATCAGAAAATCCTCCCTTTCTGCTTTAACCGTCTTCTTCCTCTGGTGTTTGCTCACTTCGCCGAGTAGTGCCGGGATTGCAAGTCGCTGGACTGCCGTGGGCATGACATCTTCCAGTCCTTTCAGTGCCTGGGCCTCGATAGATTCCTGCACACTGGGCAGCAACTGAAACTTCTTGAAGCTGTCGATTTGCTGTAGTCGTTCCTTTACGACGGTCCTGCTATTATACGACACTGGGGACAGCGCCCTTTGCATCTTCAACGCGTGGTATCCTTCTCTCCTATTTGTCTTGCCACCTTCCCTATCGTTGCTCTTCGTATCTGTTCCCGACGTCCGCCGAACTTCCGGAACTCCTCTGATACCGGCCTCCTTCAAATTCATTCCTCCAAATGGGCCGTCTTGTCGCCTTCGGACGGGCTTGCCACTCTCGGATGTCCTAGGGTTGGGTTGGGCGACGCGAGGTGATAGGGTCATGCGCTTGGGCAGTCGACTTTGTGCCTGCGAAGCATATCTTTGTGTTTGCATGGCAACTGAAAATTTTCTGCCGGCAAATCTGACATTCTGTGAATATTGGCACAGGAGGCACACGGTATTGTTCGAGCGAAGCATGGTTGGAGCAGGAGCAGTCGCTCCGTTTGATCGAGGCCCGGTGGCGCAAGGAAGAAGTCGTTAAGTATCAATAGTTGCGATACAATGTTATCCAAATAAACAAACTTCTGCAATAGCAGGTTAAGACCAGAAAGTAACGAGAGTGGGTATTGTTGGCGCAAATAAGTTTTGTATCCCAAAAAACCCATCAAAAGGCTTCACGTGAAGGCGGTGAGGTGGCAGAATTTATATTATTTTGGGAAAGGTCAATTTAGACCCCTTGGCACGATGGTCCCCACTTAGATATCCCCAGCTAAAATGTTATTCCGAATGACGAACTGGTAGAAGAGTTGTCAACAAAAAATACTATTGTTCTAGAAATAGAAGCTGACATACACCCCCATGAGGTACTATTAAATAAGATCATAATTCCCTGATGATACGTAATAGTGAAGAACATTGTAATGCTTTATTTCAATATTATATGCCAACTCATAGCCTGGTATTCCCTCAAAATTATAACATCTTCGCTAGGAAGATCACACTGTGCAGACGATCTCTCCGTGTAGTAGCCCGAACCACGCCAAATCGTCATCAACAAAATCCAGCCACGCCTTTGAAATATCCTTCAGCTCCTCCATCGTAGCATACCCACCATTTATAGCAATCTTAGCAAATCCAGACGACAGCGCCCGTTCCGCCATACTTCCACCCCAGTATGCTCTCTCCTCGTCGGTGCTAAAGCACCACGATCCAGTACTACACGTGATCTTCGACTTCTCAAACCCTGCCTCTCGAGCCCAGCCGTGGATACGGCTTCCTGGATGAGGGTTTCCCCCCTTAGCACGGGAAACTTGTCCAGTTAGATCGCGCCAGGCTGTTATCCCCTCTGACTCTGGGAACCACGCCATCGATGCCGACTCACGCGCCGCCACAATACCACCTGGTTTAGCCACCCGCCGCATCTCCCGTAGTGCCAGCACAGGATCAGAAATGTGCTGGAGAACCTGGTGTGCGTGGACGACGTCGAATGAGGCGTCTGGGAAATCGAGCGCGTGGATATCCCCAACCTTGAACTCGACGTTGGTAACTCCAATGGCGGCAGCAGAGGCGCGGGCTTCCTTGAGGGGTTCATCGACGTCGATTCCAGTTACATGACTGCCAGGGGTGAGGCGAGCAAGGTCGATGCTAATGGAGCCGGGGCCGCAGCCGACGTCTAGGATAGTCATACCAGGCTTCAGGTAGGGGAGGAGGTATGCCGCAGAGTTGGCAACTGTGCGCCATTTGTGAGTTTGGAGGACGGAGCTAGCATGGTCGGTGGTGTAGATGGAGGGTGGTTGTTGAGCCATTTTATTGGAACCTTAAGTTGTTATGAGGGGTTCACTGTTCGAATGGCTCTATAGGGATGAGTTCTTGAAGCTTCCCTACTCCGAAGGAGGCGGGGTAAATTCCTATAATTGCTTTGTCGTTCTCGGTCTGGTCCGTCCTGTCTTCGAAGTAACAGGGTAATTGGAGAGAGAGAGAGAGAGAGAGAGGGTTAACTTGAATGTACTTAGTTTATGATTGTTTTGGCAGCTTCCGAACGCTGATTATACAATACCTGTTTGTTTAACTTGAAGATGAGTTGCATTACGTTCCACATGTGGGGTATGAGACGCGGCATGCGATGTGGTGGGGCAACAGTTTGCATGGGGGTTGTTCCCGCCAATTAACATTTTAGCCTTGGCGATCAGGCCGAAATCGCGTTTAACGATTTTTGTTCGAAGCTCCAAGACGCGATATCTCCAAAAAGAGCTCGAGACCACCTCACCTCCGACACACCCCTCTCATCCACCCATCATGTCGCTCAATATCCCCAATGCCCCGAACGCCAACTTGTTCAAGCAGGGCTATAACTCGTACGTCCTCCGATTCCGTTTCATCCCAGCGTCACCACGCACGTAAATTATTTCTGCTAACTCCTATCCAGCTACGACTCTGAAGATGGAGCTGTCCTTCGCAATATCGATGCCTGTCGCACAATCTCCTCCACCGTCCAGACATCCCTTGGTCCCTATGGCCGCAACAAGATCGTCATCAACCATCTGCAGAAGATGATCCTGACCTCCGACGCTGCCACCATCCTCCGCGAACTTGATGTTGTCCACCCAGCCGCAAAGCTTATTGTCATGGCCTCCCAGCAACAGGAAGCCGAGATGGGAGACGCCACAAACTTGGTCATTGTGCTTGCCGGAGAGCTGCTCAAGAAGGCTGAGGATCTGTTGAGGATGGGGTTGAAGACATCAGATGTTGTCCAGGGCTACGAGCGAGCACAAAAATACGCACTGGAAGTGCTCGACGAGTTGGTGGTGGATAAGGTGGAGGATATGCGGTCACAGAAGGAGCTCAGCAAGGCCATCAGGACGGTCGTTGCGAGCAAACAGTGCGGCAGCGAGGACTTCTTGGCGGACCTTATCGCTGAAGCTGTGTTGGCCGTTCTGCCAAAGAACCCAACGCAATTCAACGTGGATACCGTCCGGGTTGTTAAGATTATGGGAGGAAGCATGGAGCAGAGCAGAGTTGTCAAGGGAATGGTCTTTGGCAGGGAGCCAGATGGATCCGTGAAGAAGGCGGTCCGGGCCAAGGTCGGCGTCTTCTCTTGCCCGATCGACACCAGCCAGACCGAGACCAAGGGCACGGTTCTACTACACAATGCAAAGGAGATGTTGGACTTTACCACGGGTGAGGAGAGCCAGCTGGAGGTTGCGATTAAGGAACTCTACGATTCGGGTCTTCGCGTTGTCATTGCCGGCTCCACTGTCGGTGAGCTAGCGATGCACTACCTCAACCGCTTCGGAATCCTGGTCATCCGCATTCTGTCCAAGTTCGAGCTTAGAAGAGTATGCAGAGTCGTTGGCGCTACCCCATTAGCAAGACTCGGCGCCCCGATGCCGGACGAGATGGGAAGCATCGACATTGTCGAGACCTTGGAGATTGGCGGTGACCGTGTGACCGTTTTCAGACAGGAGGATGACTCGACAAGGACCGCTACTATTGTTCTGCGTGGCGCTACGATGAACCACCTCGATGATATTGAGCGTGCCGTTGATGATGGAGTTAATGTCGTCAAGGCCATCACAAAAGATCCGAGGTTAGTCCCAGGAGCTGGAGCCACAGAGACGGAACTTGTTGAGCGGATAATGGCACACGGCGAGACGACCCCTGGCCTGCCACAATACGCCATTAAGAAGTATGCCGAGGCGTTTGAGGTTATCCCAAGGACACTGGCTGAGAGCGCTGGATTGGATGCCACCGAGGTGCTGAGCAGGTTATACACTGCCCACCACAAGAAGGAGGACTGGTCTACTGGTGTTGATATTGAGGTACGTTAACATCCTGATTCCCCTTCCCAATATACTAGCGAAACATACTAATTACAGCTATAGAACGATGATGGAACCGGAATCCTTGATGCCAAGGACGCTGGCATTCTTGACCTGTTGGTCTCCAAGTCTTGGGCCATCAGGCTTGCCACCGAGGCGGCTCGCACCGTTCTCTCCGTCGACCAGATCATCGTCGCGAGACAGGCTGGTGGACCGAAGCCGCCAGCGCCTAATGCCAACTGGGATGAGGATTAGATGAATGTGCTGGGGAGGGGAAGAACTTGGCGAGCTGGATGAAGCTTGGGCTAGATGTATAATACCTAGTTGTGAGGATACAGCCGAGAATAGAAGCCTCCATGCCAATGTTACATTCGCTTCGCTATTGATTGATACTTGCATATGCCAGGGCGGGATGCGATCATCCGTGATCTAGGTTTCTGCGATCTGGCCTATCCGTCCTGCGAGTTGTGGATATCCGGACGCCTGGAGCCAACGCCTGTATACTTCTCTACGGTTATTACAACCAAGGACAACTGTCACGGACATGTATGAACGACGCCAATATTCCGGAAATTTTTCAGCAGTTGATACGTAGTTAAGATGATACAAATCCTTAAATTTCACCAGCAGAAGAAGTACATAATGTTTTTTTGTGAACGCAGCAAACACTCGATCTTTCCATTCATATCACCACCACTCTGACCATATTGTCCACTTCGACGACTACAAACCATCCAATAAGACCCCCCGTTTCGAAGTGATTGCATTCCATAAACTCGACATACCTACTGGCGGCCAGCAATTGCAACATTGGTTGGCTGAATGGCGCCTCCAGAGCTGACTGGAGTATCCCCAATGTCAGTACGTGACGCCGTTATTGGCACCACTGATGGCAGCAGGATATTAGGGAGGCATAGGGTGTAACCACCACCGAGGGGGGTGCATGCGAATCCCGGCGCACACGAGCCGTTGCTGGTGCCTATTATGGTCAGCGAGGGACGCTCCAAAGTGACACACGAAGAGATGATATTTGGAATAGGGGGTCGTACATATGCCGCCAATTGACTGGCGTTTTGCGATATCGGGAACATCATTTCGCGGCCATGAGATACGAGTAGGCTGAGAATCGTAGATCACCGTTCGGCTGACGGGCCCCAGATGCTGGGGCTCTGCATTTCGCGGCACTGCGATGGCTGTTGGTTGGCCATCGGTGATCACTATGCGGGTGATTTGACCAAGCCCCTGGGGCAAAGCCGCAGCAGTCGCTGCGAGAAGCGCTGAGATGAGAAAACTCTTCATGATTGTGCAGTAATAGTAATGTGCTTGTTGGTCCGTGAAGATAAAACAGACCTAGAGATGGGGGGACCGTAAAGTGCAAACACCACCCTAATCTTGAGTTGCGTATAGGTGTTGAGTTAATATCCCTTTGTAAGATCTTAAAGAAGTGGGGAATGAAAGCTTGTTGTAGAGAAGAAAGGATCAGTTGGGGGCAGAGGAAAGCATAACTTTATATCAAAGTCGCGAGGAAGGGGCGTTTGGTATACTTCCAACACATACTACTCTACAATTAATGAGCGGTTCGAGAGAGCCATGTTAACAAGCAACTCATGCAGGTGAAATGAGAATATAATTCTCCCAGAAGACAATACTCCGGCCATGATCCAAAGCATTGAGCCTGTATAAGAGGCCATATGAAGGAACACTTTGATGCTTGCAAATGAAGTAGTATTAAGTTCGTGATATCGCCGCTTAAGGCAATTCAGAAGCCAATAGTGGAAAGGAGGGGAAAGAAGATATGAAGAACGGAAGCGAACCTTACAGCTTCTCTGCTGGAAACGGCTCGGAGATGAAAGTTAAAGTATGAGACTTACAGCCGGAGGGGTCCCAGGTAGAAATCGACTTGACGCCGACATTGTCGGCAGGATCCGATTGTACGTCAATGACACATATATTGACAACGACTAGAACCGTCTATCATATGAGCCTGTGCTGGGTTGGAAGGAACTGTAGCTATCGGAGTCAATAGAAGTCATCGTCAATATCTCCTCAACTCCAGTAGCATTAACAGAGCCAGAAGCAGTGTTTTGACGCCAACTCTATTGTCACGCCGATCCAGTACATTCTGCGGTCCATAACACTCGAACCAGGTGACTCTACCAACATCAACGCAGAAGTACAAACATTGTCCAAGTTCCAGACCTCAAGTCGGCATAGCTCCCTGTCCTATATTGCGTGCGAGTATAGTATCGCGGGTCCTATGATCAAGGCATAGAGTGCAACAGCCGGATGAGCATGCAATAGTCAATATAGGAACCTCGACATCGACCCAGGGCATAGAACGGGCAGGTCAATGATGAATATATTGGGCTTTGCTCCGTATATTCTTTTGCCCCTTCCAGATACTGGGATTAGACGGATACCAAGGGAATAATATTGCTGGATATACTGCGGGGAGAGTGAAGTGAAACGTGGCGATAGGCTAGGGATTCGGGATATTATGATGGGGCGGAATTGTGGTCATTCGGCTGGCGCGTCCTCGTTTATTATAGTAGGCCACTCTCGGTCTCACTTTACCCACAACACACATGCATGGGTATGTATAAATCCTTACCACAGGTTCGTCAGAGTCATTATTTACTTCTTTGAAATAGCAAGTACTGCTCTATTGTATTTGTAGAGTGCCTCGTACCTTTGAACTCAAATTGTACGCCCAACATCTAACCGGCAATTCCCCCATTTATTGAATTTGAGGACTTCGTTGATTTGCACTTCTCAACTTCAGCTCGAGTTTCTCAGTTCTTTCTACCAGTTTAACCAGCTATAACTCCATATGCATCTCCAAGACATCCGTTTCTTTTATCTACTGTGTATCGTATCGTGCCAATGGTTTCTAGGCTTGCGGCCCGGCGACTCCCACTTTAACCCAAGCTCTCTCCGTTCGTTCGCCATATCCCGCAATTCTTGCGGCCCACATCACCCGGATCTCATTAATCTGTACCAGTCTGTGCCATGTGGCTATCCTCCGTATGGTTTACCTTGCTGGCATTTAGTTAGCTTCCTCTGGTTCTGGTATAATTATTCCGGCAGTTAGGGCGCCTAGCTGAAACTCGTTCTTGGCAAATCCCATCTGCCTCATGGAGGCCTCGTGATGATGTGTTCTTTTCTTCTTATAAGCCCTGTTACTCCTTGCCAGTAGAAGTTGAAATTGAAGTCTGCCCATTATCCCACAAGTTGTAGTTAAATCAAAAGTGCATTCTTCGGAAATTTGTCAGCTATGAGAGTTATCCTTCCCGTTCTCGCGGGCGTCATCGCCTTCACCGATGTCGTCTCTGCGCATTGTATGCCCCTGCCTCCCCTTTATTGTGTCGATTCTAACATCCCCAGACCGCTGGACCTCTCTGATCTTGAACGGCGCGGCAACTTCCCCCTATCAATATGTCCGCCAAAACACCAACGCAAACTCTCCAGTCACCTCCGTCATCTCTAACGATATCCGCTGCAACGCCGGAGGACTCGACTCTGGTGCATCCACCAGTACTGCATCTGTCACTGCCGGTGCCACTGTTGGTTTTGCGCTAGACCAGGCGATCTTCCACCCAGGTCCCATTAACGTCTATCTTTCTAAGGCGCCGTTTACAGCCGCCTCCTACGATGGCTCAGGTGACTGGTTCAAGATTGCCGAGGTGGGAGCAACGATCTCTACGTCGGCGATTACCTGGCCAGCATCAGACATATCGCAGTACACATTCAAGATCCCCAGCAGCACTCGTAATATCCCCTTTCTCAGTATCCTTGACTCTATAGCAAGATCGCATGACTGACCTCACCAGCTGCGGGAGAATATCTTCTTCGCATCGAGCACATCGCGCTGCACTCTGCTAGTACCGCTGATGGCGCCCAGTTCTACATCTCCTGCGCTCAGCTGAAGATTTCTGGTTCTGGCGCGGGCAGCCCAGGGCCTACCATCAAGCTCCCCGGTGGATACTCGGCGACGGACCCAGGAATTCTGATTGGCATCTACTGGCCCATCCCAACCACCTACACGATTCCAGGCCCAGCAGTCTGGAGTGGTTAGATATTCGAGGGCGAATTTTGGGGACAAGAGGTTGGGCAGATTTGGTTGTACATATCTGGGAGTGTCTGTACGTCGTTACTATGTAAATATTGCCGCTCGTTACCAATATATATAATGACAGAAAACGTATTTACAATTTTTGAG
Source organism: Pseudogymnoascus sp. 05NY08 (assembly GCA_001662605.1). Classification (NCBI taxonomy): domain Eukaryota; kingdom Fungi; phylum Ascomycota; class Leotiomycetes; order Thelebolales; family Thelebolaceae; genus Pseudogymnoascus; species Pseudogymnoascus sp. 05NY08. Next base: position 99,719 of record KV458886.1, read on the forward strand.
GTGCTATTCTGCTATGTGAAATAAGATATATTTATCATTTTCTACTTTAATAACGAACTTCTCGATATAGATCTTGACGACAGGCGGGAGATGACAGCGCTATATCCTATGCTTATTTATTCTGGCGAAAGATGCGAACTTCCCCAGGTTTTACTCTTCTCAACGTCTACCATCCACCTGGTATCTCGATAGATCGTCAGAATTAAGAATCGATCTGCATATGTTCACGATGCATGAACCTAGCCTGTGTTGATCTGAAATATAATTTGTAAATTGTCACCAACATCCTGGAACTTAAATGTGGAACCTGCAATTTTCCATTTTGGTTTTCTATATACAGACTGCCGATCCTGCACAAATGAACGGAAAATGAGAATGGCAATGGTGCTGTGCCTCGCTAAAAAGGTAAACAGCTCTCCATTTTCCCCCAACCAACCACTCATGTTCAGGCTAATTTACAACCATCCCATCCCATACGAGTTGAGGCTCAGTTAAAACTAAGACAACACCTCGCAAGACGTTCGTCTTTACTCAATTTTCCCACTTTAGAAAGAAGGGTTGGCATTGTTGAGCAGTTGTGCGAAGTATGCCTGGAACCATTGTCCAGCCTCTGGCGCAGGCTTAAGAGCATCATCCAGCCCGCAGTGAGCGTCGTATCTCACAGCTGAAGAGTCAGAAGTGCCATCGCACTCTCCACCAGGCTTGACCCACACGAAGGCATCGGCAAGCGCGTCACCCGTGTTAGTTGTTGGGCGGACACCGAAGCCCGTCCCCTTCAGGTTGCACCAATCGCCCCAGGCATTCTGTGCTGTAGGCTGAACTCCGTTGCGCGATGTGTCAATGATGAAGTGTGCTGGGAATCCAGCGTTGGTCAGGAGAGGAGCGAGGGCGTTGATGTAGCGTTTCTCGTCGCAGTTCGAGTCACCGCTGGTGTACGATGGGCAGGTCGAGATACTCCACGCGTTGTAGTTCGCGACGTTGGTAGCGAGACCACGGACGGCAGCTGGCTTGCCTGCGGAGCTGTATAAGCTGCCGAACAAGTCAGCTGCAGGGCCGATGTTGGCGGCCCAGCCTAGCCAACCACCATGGCCGGCGTCGAGGTACATGGAGACATTGGGAAGGTTCAGCTGCTGCATTGCGTAGATGGTGAGGGACTTGTACGTGGCCGCCGCATTGGCGCACTTCGCGACGCTTAGGTTGGTCACTAGGTTGGCAAGAGAATCGGGCTCTAGCGGCAAATCAGAAGGAGTAATAGTGCGAGTCATTAAGGGGGTACTGACCAACGACAAGAACGACCTTGGTCTTGCTATGCTTGACGAGGATGGCCCTGATCGCGTCGATGTAGGCTTTGTAGTTGGCCGCACCATTGTTGGCGATTGAGTATTCGCCGTTGGAAGCAAGAGCAGCACAGTCACGGTCTGGGAGATCGTAAACGACGAAGGTTCCAATAACTGGCGGGGATGCACCAGCGGCGTTTAAGGCCTCAATGTTGGTGAGGTATGTGTCCATAGTTGGGACCTTGGCAGCAGTGTCACTTTGTCAAGTCAGTAACAAGTCCTAGATTTTGTGCGTTGCAACTCACAGCCAGACGAATGTTCCGACCTTCGCGACGGCACTGGCCTTGACAGCCGCAGTGCCAGTCAGAGAGGGAATGGCGGAAGTGAAGATTTCAGACGAGTAGTATGGGTTGGCGTACTGCTGGACATTCGCGAATGGATTGCCCACGGTTGGAGGAGAGGTGGTACCAGAACCTGCTGAGGTAGTAGTCGCGGTAGTCGCAGGAGGGTTTGCGGTGGTGGTTGGGTTTCCTCCACCTGAACCAGGCAAACATTGCGAGTACCAATCATTGGAGTAGGTGCAGGTATATCCGGATACGCAGGTGGTCGCACCAGTCCAGCCATTTCCACCGCCTTATCTGGTCAGAAAGAAGATGATTAGAGGTGAATTAGAGCTTACATTGCGCGTAGGCACCACCTTGAGCAAGGACTGTAGGTGCGAGAGCCGCAGCCGCTAGAAGGGCGTTTTTCAAGGCCATTGCGAGTGTCAAAGAATATAAAATGCTGGTGATTTTGCTGATGTCGATGTAGAATCTCCGGGACGGCCTCTCTTATAGAAATATTGGGAAATTAGAAGCCCAAACAGATAAAGAGATAAAGAGCCCCGCTATCAATAGAGTGCGGGAAAAGCAGCCGTCTTCCAAATAGTTTGAGATTGGCTGGGAAGAAAGACATACCGTTATGAGAAGTTGAGCCGGGCATCCCTGGTTTGAGCTAGAAAGAGGCGTGTTCCAGAATGATTCTAGCTCAGGGCCATCATCACGAGGCGAGATCGCGCGACGAGAAGACGTTCATGGTAGCAATACACCTGGGGTAAATCGAGATGCGCGCTTTATGATCGGACGCCGCTTCCGGGACGGGAAAGATGAAGTCCTATAGAGCACCATTTATTACGTTTGGTACGGAATACACCACCATGTAAGTCTCGTCTGAGTGGCTACCAGCCTTGAGAGGAAAAGCCAGTGACAGTGCACTAGGCAGATAATTGGGGGTATCGTGCGGGGGATATGTGCAAGGGCATGGCCACCACGAGGGGTAAAATGCCAATGAGATGAGGAGATCCAACGGGATGGCCATTTAGGCCACACAATAACCCTCTACGCAAACTAATAGCCAATAAAATATAGGACAGTGTATTCTGGAATAACTGATCCTTCCCTATACAGTAGAAATCGTCGGTCGAAGCTTTTCAATAGAGGTTAATAATATTTCTACAAATAATATATAATCAAGCAAAAGCTTATTGTTCGGATGTCACCGCTTGTTCGGCCAGCCAGCCGAGGTTATATTGAGAGGAACAGAGAAATATTGGAGAAGCAATATTGAGAATAGGTAGGCACCTAATGAACAATGCTCCACAAACCTAGTGGTGTGATAAACACGGGAGGAGAAGTCACTTGAGGCGGCTGTCTTGGAGTTAGTACCATGGATCCCGTTAATTAAACGGGAATTTAATCCTACATGTGACGATTCCCTGGGCGGCAGTAATCAGATATTGTATTTGTGGTGAGTTGCGCGATGCAACGCCAGCATCATCACAAGTGGTGGAATTGGGTTACCACTAAAAGAGAGTGAAGGCGTGCTATGAGCCAGAGGTCGCACAGCTCCTTGCCACACAGAAGTAGATGCACGGACAATAGACACAAGCCACAAGCCGCACAGCACCCAACTGTACAGTTCCGCTGAAGCTTGCTTAAAGATGAAAGTCACGCGGTGAATGCCAAGAAAACAAGTGAGTCCAGACCCCTTCCCTTCCATTTTCACAAACACAGAACAAAACTCCCAAGGCAGTGTTGAGAATCGCTTGGGAGGAGCAGAAAAAGATACAACAGCACAATAATACGACAATACATACTACTATACGCGGATAAAATCAATTGGCCCTTTTTTATCCGGATAGTAGTTGAGTATGCGCACTACGAGGAGTTACTATGGAGCTGGCTGGGAGAGAGGGGTTGTGGTTCATTTAGAGTGCGGGAAGCAGGTCCGTTAGCGCCACCGGTTACATTCTTCATGGACGCCCCTGTCGCCCCTGTCACAAATCACGGCAGTGCTGTGGTCTCGAAAGCGGGGGACACTGGCATCCTTTCATTCCCCGGAATTCTCCCCATAGATGTAGGGATATCGTCGAATAACTGACCCCACCATCACATAATACCGTCGCTGTGCCCGGGAATGGAATAGATCTTCCTAGTCATCGGTCATGCAGATAGATGCCTTTTACTGAGGCCCGACGGAGTTGGCAGTGCCGACTTGACCGGCGCTCGCAAATTAGTGGGTTGAGCTATTCTTACTTCTATCCGCATACTGTGCCTTTCCATGTCACACATTGCGTGATTGCGAATATTCTGCCTGGTTGGAATTTCATATATCTCATGCTCTTTCATTTGAAGTGGAACGGAAGAAATGTAAGCAATGACGTCTCCTGTCCGTCGCCGTCGATGCTTTCACGACATGGATAGATGCTCAAAGTACTTGACTTGTTCGCGCTGCCAAAAATTCGTGTCCAAAGATCCACCTAGTTTCAAGATCGCTCGTTGATCTACTCTATGTAGAACAGAGACTATCAAACACGGCCATACGGATGCTGTCGATCTGTTCTACGGTCAAAGATGGATACCTCATTTCAGTACTATTTCCTGCTTTTCATCTGCTTGGAACAAAGATTGTCGCCATCATAGCCATTTATATATATACAAAACTTGGTGACATGATGCCCCAACTGGCGCTTCCATAGCGTAAGGATCATAGTTGTCCGCGTGCGTGCCTGGTTATATTGGTCACTTTAGACTCCAGCATAAGCCGATCCTCCATCTCTGCGCCCGTATAAGTTATAAAAGGCGACCAGTGTTTGCCTTTCTTTCTCAAGGTCATCCAAATACAAACATATCGCCTCCATTGCAAATATGAAGATCTCTGTCGCTGCCCTCGGGCTGTCTGTTCTTGCCCAACAGGCTTCCGCCCATTGTAAGTTCAAAGTTTCCTTACAAATCTAATAAATGCTTATATAAATCCAGACATCTTCGAATATCTGACCTACGATGGCACCCAGTCTGCCGCGTACGAATATATTCGCGAGAACACAAACTACAACTCTCCAGTAACCGACCTCGCCTCAAATGACCTCCGCTGCAATGTGGGTGGAGAGACCGGTGCCGGTGCAACCATCGCTGTAACAGCTGGCTCGTCCGTCGAATTCACTGCCGACGTCGCTGTCTACCACCAAGGCCCCGTGTCATTTTACATGGCCAAAGCCCCCACCACCGCCGACTCATTCGACGGCTCCGGCGATGTCTGGTTCAAGATCAAGGACATCGGGCCTACCTTCAGCGGCGGCGCTGCAACCTGGGACCTCGGGTTGACCTACGGCGTCACAATTCCCGCAAGTGTGCCGGACGGAGAGTACCTCCTTCGCATCCAGCAACTCGCCATCCACAACCCATGGCCCGGGGGAATCCCGCAGTTCTACATCTCTTGCGCGCAAATCTCAGTCACTGGTGGTGGCAGTGGAACCCCAGCCCCATTGGTGGCGATTCCGGGAGCATTCGCGGAAACCGACCCTGGATACACCGCCAACATTTACTCTGACTTCACCTCTTACACTGTTCCGGGCCCCGAGGTCTGGCAAGGTTAAGAGAAGGGAGTGAGAGAATAGCCCTTTTATGTGGATGTAGAGCGAAATATTGGGAGCTAGGATATAGAGAATTGGTGCGATCTATGGTATGTAATGGGTCGTTGTATATAGATTTTTTCGACATACGTACATATCATGAATATTTTGACTACCAACCTAAGAACAAAACAAACCCGTCCATTTTAAATCATTCGTAGTATTATAATAGAGTCAATGCACGATATCGTGGAACTCACCGATTTAATGAGATTTGTATTGTTGAAATCTCCGGCTGCGGCAACATAGCTCCCATTCACAGTCTGTCAGCTATTCGTGGCTGGTAAAATGCTTACTCTCATGTCGGTCTGCTTTGACAACCTTTCTATTGAGTTGGTGGTGTTTCAGACTTGTGACAAAACTTGCCGGCTTCTCCATTATCATTGCATTGTCACGGTCGAAGCTGAGATTAGCAGATTAGTTAAAGGGGCGGTGTCAATGAAAGACCACGGCATCACATATCTTCATGCACGATGCTCTATGAAAGTTACAACGCGGGTTGCGTGTCGATGCGTAGAAAACATGCTCGCAATGTAGATTTGGCAGATGACTGCATGTACGCCAATATCCGTGAAAATCAGCGAAAGGATAGGAAAGAATGTGCTGGTGACGACATCAAGTTTATATAGAACCGCAAGCCTAATAGGTTGAGTCAGGGTAGTAAATGCCCATCACATAATGTAGACATCAGCTTATAGGCAAATTATAATAGGCAAATCATAAATATCGGCACTGATAGATTTATATACAGTAAATACAAAATGCTGCCTTGGGCTATGTACAGTAGATGCCCATGTTCTATCGCCCCGTGTACCCATCATATATCTATCATATCCCTCTCGTAATCCTGTCAATAGTAGATCTCCAATCTACTATTAACCAGAACTATACAAACCTCCCCCCAAAAGACTATTTAGCAGGTGAATACAGCAGGGCCAGGAATGGTGTACGCCGGCATTGGACTCTGGTAAATGTTGATGAGAATGCCAGGATCAGTAGCCTATTAGAGTTAGAAATAGTCCGCAAAGAGAATAGAACAGTCTAGCCTTACCGAATAAGCACCTGGGAGGGCAACCGTCTCTGGAGTTGAAGCGCCGCTGCCACCGGTAACGTTGATTTGAGCACACTCCATGTACAACTGTGCGCCTGATGCCGACGAGGCACTGTGCAGGGCGATCAACTCGCCACGGAGCAAATATTGCCCATCCTCGATACACGCTGGGATGTCAATGGTCTGAGTGCCACCAGCAGCAATCAGTTTCGTAACTGCCCACGTGTCTGTAGCCGAATCATAACCATCCTCGGAGATCTTGAACCAGCCCGCACCGACACCAGTGTCAGTCGCAGCGTCGGTCACCTTCTTCATGTAGGCCATGACGGGACCCTTGTGGGATGCATCGATAACATCGGTGGAATCAGAATCCAGAGTGTGGCGCCAGTACACCTGGACTGTCGAGCCAGCCGTTACATCGATAACGGTCGACGAGGGTGTAGTTGGGTTTGGGCCGCCGTTGCACGCAACATATTCGGATGCAACGTCCGTGATGGGCCCGTCATATGTAGGAACGCGGATGCCGACACCGACGCCATTCTCGACGCCATTGGCTATCAGCTGGGTCATGATGGTGTGGGCAGAGGCGGCACTGAGGGCCGTAGCCGCAGCAAGGGAGCTTGAAATTCTCATGGTGGCTTAAAGATGCTAGAAATGTCTAGAAAGGGAGGAGTTGAGAGTGGAAAGGCAGTTGGGGAGTAAAAATGAGAGGGATACTCAGATGGTTTAAGAACAGAAGATAAATACGAACCAAGCCCTCTATCAGATACTCCAATCCATATACCGTAGAGATCGACCATGGCCTTGAAACTCTCCTTCATAGATGAGGCCCAACAGCACAGTAGCGCCAGCCATCTGTGGTGATGGAGTCTCCATCCTCCGTGGGCAATGACGCAGGTAGAGTAAGTCCAGGTTTGGCGTATACTCAGCGAAGTGAGACTTGGCACCGCAGCCCCAGTTGTCATTTCGACAGCCATTGACGGAGAAGGCTGCGGCGGAGGCGTCGGTCCGCTAGGTCGGAATCCACATGCGGCAGTTTTATTTTCTGGGGGAACCTTCACATTGCAAATACCGAAGCGGCCGTATTGGCTTGGCCTTTTAATCACCTGCCGACGTACGCAATGGATGTTGGTTTTATCCAAATTGAAGACGGCCGTGAGCTCGACTAGTTGCCCATTCAGGGGCCTCTGGTGAGTTATGGTAGGCCGGGTGGCGCTGTGGGGTACTGATGGGCGCCACGCGGACGCAACAGGCAGAGTGCCTTCATCAATATGTGGCATCCCGCATATCAGTCGTCGATCCTTCCTCTTTGTCGCTGACGTCTAGCGTGGCATTCATTGGTTAAACGGAGTTATATACGGGAGTATGCACGGAGTCAGTATAGTACCTTGTCAACATCGGCATGCCCCTGGTCCCTGGCGGCACTCTCACCCCGCAATCCCGCCGAATCCGCCCAACCCGCGAAAATGGTGCGGCGCCGCCCTGTCAGGTTTACTTAGAGTATAGTGTTAACGCCCACGAGGACGACGGTCGGGTGCATGGCAGATATCCTCCGAATAAATTACATGCAATACTCTACTTCTACCCTAAACGGAGTATTTAGTGTACTCCGCTCTGCCTCAAAGTACGGTAAACTCCTTGCCAATGGAATAAATGGAAGAAATGGAAGCTACTTGTAGTCCTTCTGTGCTGCTAATTTGCATTTTACCCCACATGCCATGTTAACATCAAACAATTTCGCCATGCAGCGTTTCCCATCTAGCGCCGTCCAATCGTGCTTGGTTAATTATTCCACTGATAATATTCCTTGCCCGATATCACTCGCCCTTCATATTTATGCTTCCTTTGATTGCCGTCAGCCAAGTGCGGGTATGGACAGGGCAGGGGAAGAGATCCCATCGTCCGTCGCGCAGATTACCCGTCGCTATGGATCCTTCGAGGGGATGTAGGGGGAAGGAGACTTCTGGGTGCGTGCCAGTTGGTTTTGGTATCTTGTGTACTCGAGCCTGTACTATGCAATGCCCAGTAACTCTTGACTAAGCCTCTCAGGCACAGCATGTTCCTTTGCTGCCCCTGGGTGATTCCTAGAGCGCCAATCCCTCCCCTTGGCAATAATCGGCAACACGATCCGAGCCAGCAGGCTGTTGCTTCTGTTGCTTATGGTGCTTGGGGTGCATTTGTCGTCGCTGTATCGGGTACCTGACAATTAGCTACCGTCTGGCTCGTTCCCCGCATTATTGTCTCGTCCGGCGTCAGCTCTAGATTGCGATGCAGTCGCTGGGATAAAAATCCCTTGGCTGCTATATAGTCAAGCCTAATCCCATTTACTTCCCATCAGCTCGACGATTGCTCTTCAACTCGTATCCCAAATTGTAAAGATGACGGCTTTTAGGTACTTGTGCCGAGCGCTGGCTGCTGCCGGAACTGGTACGCCATAGTGAAGCCTTTATATACCTTTTCCCAATGCTAATTGGAATACAGTTCTCCAGGGCGTATCCGCTCAGGGTGTTGCAGGAACCTATACGGACGCGGATACCGGAATTATCTTTGCTACACAGACAATTCCTGATGGAAACCCGCTCCAAGGTCTCACAGCGGGTGGATACACCGTTGGTCTGGCATTGCCAGCCAATGCCGCCACTGTCGATGCAACTGAGTATATCGGATTGATCGTAAGTTACTCATCTCAGAAAACTAAGGGAGATCCAGTCTGAATATGATTAGATTGGTTCATCTACAAACGCAACAACGGCGGGAACCGGATGGGCCGGATTCTCCCATGGCGGTGGTATGACCAGCAACCTTTTGCTCATGGCATGGCCATATGATGGCAAAATCTTGACCTCCTTCCGTCAAGCATCGTAAGCAGGTTCCCATTGCTGGCTCATTCCCCTGCTAACACGAATCCAGTGGTTATGTTGACCCTAGCATCTATACCGGCAATGCCGTCCTTTCTCAAATTTCAGCCACTATCAATGCAACCCATTACAAGCTGATCTACCGTTGCCAAAACTGTCTTGCTCTAGATCTTTCTGGCGGCGCCGATACGACTCATTCTACCAGTGGTGTATTGGTGTTGGCATGGGCCCAGGCTTACCCAGCTCCAATTACCCCGAGTGATCCAAACTCGGATATAGTTCAGCACGACAATGGTATGGGCATCTTCGGTGCCCCGGCCGCCAACATGGTGCAGGCCGACTATGCCAAATGGGCTGCGCTGGCAGTGCCTCCAACCACTACCTCCGCTCCTACGTCGACAGGGACTGCTCCCCCTACAACCACCACAACAAAATTCCCAGTTATCCCCGTCCCTACCGGGACTTACGATTATATCGTAGTTGGTGGTGGAGCTGGTGGTATTCCAGTAGCAGACAAATTGTCTGAGACTGGAAAGAGCACTCTCCTTATTGAGCGTGGACCGCCATCTTCTGGCAGGTGGAACGGAACAATGAAGCCTACTTGGCTCGAAGGCACCAACCTCACTCGCTTTGACGTTCCTGGTCTTTGCAACGAGATTTGGGTTGACTCCGCTGGCATTGCCTGCAACGATATTGATCAAATGGCAGGCTGCGTTCTCGGAGGAGGAACTGCTATCAATGCTGCACTGTGGTGGAAGCCCAACCCAATCGATTGGGACTACAACTTCCCCACGGGATGGAAGGCGGCCGACATGGTTGCAGCCACCAACAGGGTATTCTCGAGAATCCCAGGAACCGATACTCCGTCTATGGATGGGCTGAGATATCTCCAACAGGGAGAGAACGTCATCGCCGCTGGTCTCAAACAGGGAGGCTGGAAGGAGGTTACCGCGAACAACGTTCCCGGCGAGAAGACCAAGACCTTCAGCCACACACCATTCATGTTTTCCAATGGAGAGAGAGGAGGACCCATGGCGACGTATTTGGTAACCGCGAGTGCGAGAAAGAACTTTGGAAGGTGGGAGAACACCTCCGTCAGGAGAGTCATCCGCGTCGGCGGACACATTACCGGTGTTGAGGTTGAGCCATATGCCACCGGAGGTTACACCGGTATCGTGAACGTAACCCCCATTACTGGACGCGTTGTTCTTTCCGCTGGAACATTCGGAACCACCAAGATCTTGATGCGCAGTGGTATCGGCCCAGCTGATTCTTTGGCCATCGTCAATACCAGCACTATTGATGGCCCGACAATGATCAAGTCCGAGGACTGGATCACCCTTCCAGTTGGACAAAACCTGGAGGATCACACCAACACCGATCTCGTCGTTTCTCACCCCGATGTCGTCTTCTACGACTTCTACGAGGCATACACCGACCCCATCGTCGCTGACAAAGACGCCTACCTCAACAAGCGCTCCGGCATCCTCGCCGAAGCCGCTCCCAACATCGGCCCCATGTTCTGGGACGTCATTCCCGGCGCCGACGGCATCAGCCGCCAACTCCAATGGACCGCCCGTGTCGAGGGATCCCTCGGAGAGAAGAACGGTAAAACAATGACCCTATCCCAATACCTTGGCCGCGGCGCCATATCCCGTGGCAGACTGAACATCTTGAACGATCTCACCATGGCAGTGTCCAAGGTTCCATACCTCCATGACGCGAACGACATCGCCGCCGTCGTCAAGGGCATCGAGAACTTGCAGACGGCGCTCAGTGGGGTCAAGAACCTCACTTGGCTGCAGCCAGCACCCGGTGTCAGCGCGACCGACTACGTCAAGAACGTAAGTAGCCTACACCCTCTATTCCTCACACCTACTAACACCCTAAACCAGATGGTCGTCGCCACCAGCAACCGCCGCGCCAACCACTGGATCGGAACCTCCAAGATCGGCAGCGACGACGGCCGTAACGGCGGCACCGCCGTCGTGGATCTCAACACCAAGGTCTACGGAACCGACAACCTCTTCGTGGTCGACGCCTCCATCTTCCCCGGAATGGTCACCACCAACCCCTCGGCCCTGATCGTCATCGCCGCCGAACAGGCCGCGGCCAAGATCATCGCTCTCCCAAACACCGTTGCCCAGGCTAAGTACCAACCCTGCGGAGGCCAATCGTATTCCGGTAGTTTCTTATGCGCCGCGGGTTCCACCTGTACATACTCTAATCCATGGTATAGCCAATGCCTGTGAGGCTCAAGACTAACCAATGGTCCATGCCCTGCCGGATCTCGAAAGTAAGCGGTGCCCCAATGGAGTGCCCTGCGAAACCCAATAGTTAGCAGCGGTGCCCGAATGAGAGGACTGCGAAACCCAATAGTTAGCAGCGGTGCCCGAATGAAAGGACTGCGAAACCCAATAGTTAGCAGTGCTTGCACGACTGAGATGCCTGTCCGAGGGCATGTGCGTTTTTTTGACATTGGCGGGGGATGTCTATTCTTTGTACATATTAAATTGTGGCTGTATCCACTACATTACCAAATTTGCCATTGCTCTTTGAAAACATGATTTGAAAGTGATCAAGTATAGCATTATCAATTACTTTGGCATGGATCAAAAGGTAAAGGCAGCACTATTGTAGTAATTTAGCCATGTAAAGGCAAATCAATCGTTTGTTATTTGAAAACATGATTTGAAGTGACGCAAGTATAACAATATCAATTGCTTCGACATGTATTGCAAAGTAGAAACAGCACTATTGTAGCCATGTAAAAAGCAAAGCGACCATTTGTGCAAATTATTTATTATATTCAGTGTTGCCCGAATACCGCTCCGAGTACTACTCGAGCATCCTCGAGTAGAGTACTCAAAATTGAAGCTCGAGTACCGGTATTCGAATACCGGTATTCGAATACCGGTACTCGAATACCGTGAGTAGTACTCGCATATGAAATAGAAATTGACTGTATTTACTATTCTAACTCTCATTATCTGCATCGTCGCCGCTGTCCTCGTCGTCGCCTTGTGATATAACACCCTAATTCCGTAAGCAAAGTAGATATCTAAGTGTAGACGGTGATAATCGGTTCCGTTTCTTTGTGATAATATCACCGCTAACACTAAATACTCGTTCTGAGTCCGCTAAGGTAGCTGGAATAGCTAGGTGGTCCTTTGCTATAGAAGTAATCAACGGATATTAGAATTGCTTACTCTGCTAATATTTAAGAATATCCGTGTCCCTACTAACCGTCAGCTCCTTCATCCATTGCTTCTATTCTAGCTTAGTATTATGATAGCTTTACGATATGTATAGCTCGTCTCCTAAGTCTATATCAATACTCATAGCTTACTACTCTAGATCTAGATTCTTATCTTTAATACTATTAATAACGTTTGCTGCTTAAATATTAGACTTACAGCCTAAATATTTGTAACGGGGTGGTGCCAACCGCCGTTACAGTGCGTAGTATATATAGCGTGTTGCGCGTATTCCGGGCGAGCCGGAATACTGTAGTCTTTTTGGCTCAGTGAGGTGTAGCGCGAGCGCAACCGTACATCGTTACAATATTAGTAGAAGCAGTCCT